>JBBMJZ010405566.1:0-10767 GCA_037833815.1 Zingiber zerumbet
CCAGTCAAATACTAGATCGAGACATTAGAAAGTGATGAAGATGATATTCAGATATCTTAAAGAGCCAACAGAGTATTGTCTCTATTTCTAAGGATTTAAGATGAACCTAAAGGGCTACACAAATACATATTGGGTAGGAGACCTTGATGATAGAAAATCCATATCCGGCTATCTCTTCTTGTTGAATAGTGGTGTCATCTCATGAAATAGCAAGAAACATGCTTATGTAGTGCTGTCAATAATGAAAACTGAGTGTATGTCTTGTTTAACAGTTGTGCAAAAAAAGTTATCTAGTCAAAAAGGTTTCTGAAGCATCTGAAGATTACTGAATACAATGAAAATTTTGTTATAATATACTATAACAATCAAGCTACTATAGCTTTTTCAAATAATCCCAAATATCATAGCAAGGATAAGCACATAACTATTAAATAAAATTTTGTAAAGAATATCGTTGACCAGAAAAAGATAGTTCTTAAGTATATCCATACACATGTTATGCTTGTAAATCCTTTTACTAAGTCATTAAGTATCATTTCAAGGACATGTTAAGTGTTTGAGACTCCGTAGAATGTAACATATTGTAAAGACAATCAGATATATAAAATGTCATGATCTATTCAGTGTATATGTCTTTGTTACATTTGGATAAAGTCTCGGTGAACATGTTGGATGGTTGAGATTCATCCATCACATGGACAATCATATTTATTTGTTAGGTATAAATAGATGTAAGATCATTACTTATGAGACATCTAATGAAGTTGTGAATGGAGACATACCTGTAAGTTGATGTCACATTGATAGTTGTATCAAGATAAGATCATTTATGAATTGATAATGATCAGAATAAATATACTCACCATTTAATAAACTTGCTGGAGGCTAGATTAAAATTCATGAGTTGAATTCAAGATTAGGTATTGAGAATGTCTAGATCAAAATCTATATGATGTTAAAATTAAGAAAAATATGCACTCTTTATTAATAAAGAGAAAAAAATATCGTAGCATGTGATTCATACCACATATGCTATAGCGATAATAAAGATAGTAGGAGAATGAATCACTGCTTCTATACTATGTGAGATCATTGAAATTATAAGTTAATCTTAGTTTTATCCTAAATGACTATTTAGCTGTCTACTTGAAGTTTTAATCAGGATTTACTACTTTAGCATGTATCCTAATGACTATGGGTGATTCGGTATATGGAATATGACTAAGAAAATGATTGATTAAAATGAATAAATTCTAACTAAAAATTAAGATTAAAATAAATTTACATCTTTAATATTTATTTACAGGTCGACCAATTACATTTTTATTGCGTACAAGGACGGAGCCAGGGGGCAATGGCGGCAGCCGCCCCTCCTCAATTTTTAAGTATAAGAAGTGTATAAAGTAGAGGAATAGAGGTGAAAGAGAGGCGAATGAGAGGCAACAACATGGTCGCCTCTCCTCAAAATAAACACATACATTTCACCTTCTCGATATGAAATTTCAGGCTTCGTCCATGTTACGTATATAAAATTTATTTATAAATAATTGTATTGATTGGATATATTGAATATACTCTTGACATAATAGTCATTATGAAAGATCAGAGATGTTTATGTTAATGTAAATGATTTTTCTAGGTAAATGTAAGATTTTAATGATTTGTGAAGAGCGATTATATAAAATATAATAATTTTCTTATGATTAATAGCTCACTATGTTTATTGTTACCCAAATCATTTTTTCTTAGGTACGCAATGAATGATTTTATTTGGTTTTTGTGCCCATTTGGTCTTTATGAAAATTTTATCCTTGTGACTCAACTTGGACGCGTAGAAAATGTTGGAGATAACTCTCACAACAAGACGTGGTTGTGGTTTTTGCCTTTAAAATATGCGTCCAAGTTGAAGGTTTGTGGGAGAGGTGTTGTGTAAAAGTTTTTTTTTTCCCCCCGAAAGCTACGTGTCTTGCGAAAACCTCTTCGCAGGAGTAACATCTATTGCCAAGGGGATTTGATTTGTGGAATTGGGAAAGGCTTTTTTATTTCAGTAATGTCCTTCTAGACGATAAGCAAAACCATCATTCGGAAAGCGACCATTGTAAGTTTTTATTTGCATGAAATTATTCGATAATGCATATGAAATTAGCAACATAATCAACAGAGAGGACTCTTTTGAGAACTGATATACAAAATTAAATATGGATAATTATAAAGAATGCCATTGATATTACCAGTGTCATCTTACAAATTTAAAAAAAAAAAATAATCTGTAGATGAACATAAACGAATTGAAAAGGCACATTATATGACAAATCAAAACCAGCTAACTTTAATGTACACAGGGAGAACTTAGAATAGCCAATGCTTCTTTTTAGGCCTGCGTTGCAGAGGAAGATCTACAGAACCAATTTAATGGAAAATGTTAGCTGCAGTAGAAAGCAGCAGTGTAAAATATCATCTCAAAAAGGTTGGTTGATTGATGATCACCTCGTAGTTGGTAGATAGAATTATAGTGCACCTCGGACCAGAAACTCAGCCATAGCTCTGGAATGTCAATCAATCAATAATAATAATCAGGGTGCACAAAAGCAAAGGTTATGGCAACAAAAAAAGAATGAAACCATCTGCAAAAATAAAAAAGAAGAAGAGAGTATATCGATTCACCTCTTTCCTAATTCCTATCTTGAAATTCAAGTCTCATATGTTTTAGTACATCTCTTTGTGCTTGTGATGTTCTGCTCAATTCATGTCATAATCCAAAGTACAACTTATGCACACTTAGAAGCCGACCTCCAAAATATTAGTTCCTAATGAAATTCAAACTTTGATCCCTTTACTTATTCCTCTTAGTGTTTTACCACTGTAGGATACGAGAACAACAAGGCAGATCAGATGGTAGTGTAAGATTAGACCTGTCCTAAATAAACATGGATACTCATTGAACAACTCAGTATGATATTGTCAGGATTGCGTTTAGATCAGCAACTAACATGGCTATCAGTTGACTTTGGCTATGAAGAATCAAGGGCAATCAACATCGCATTGATCAACATGGCTATCAGAGTTGACTTGGACTAGCATAACCATTCAATAACATACTAACTCAGGAACTATTATTAATCCAACACCGAGTTCGATCGGAAGAGCAAAATTACATGATAAAGCAACCAGTGTTGCCTGCTTAGCAATAGAACAAAAATTTCACAACTTTCTAATTCTTGAAGGAATTAGTTAACGAAGTGGAAATAATACTGCAAAACCAGAAACATTATAATGGGATTGATGGAATGTTCTGCGCTAGATCAGAGTGTAATTTAACTTATTTTAGGACACTGGAAATGGGATTGTACAGAATTACCTCTTTGAGGAGCCTGATTTTGTGGCACAATCTCAACAAAACACATATCTCTGAATGAAGTTAGAAGACATATTTTTGCTTGAAACTGCACATAAATAAGCAAAATTATTGTTATCAAAAGCATCTAGATCTTCTGGGAAAGATTTTGGTCAAAAACAAATTAATTCTCGAAATCAACTAGAATAACAAATCAGCCAACCACGAAAGAGGGACAGTATTTAGGTGGTCTAATCACCAGAGCGACTATAGAGCATCAATCTTAAGTGTGCATAAACATAGTACGTCTGCATATCATTGTTAGATGTTTTGAATACGATTGCTAGAAGTGGCAATAGCTTTCTTTCTTTACATACCTAAAGAAATAAAGCAAGCTCGTTTAGTTGCACCAAATTGCAAGAAATAGCTTGAGGAAGATAATGCCCAGAAAAATAGAAGGAATACGTAGATAGATGATGCCCAGAAGTATAATAGATGAATAAAATCCACTTCTTCAAAAATAAACTTCCTTCAATTTTTATACAGAACATGAAATCATTAGTTGATATCACTGATAACCAAAATTTTTATATTATTATTTTTGCTGCAAGAAAAATAGTCAGCAAAAAAAAAAAAACTAGTTATCTCACACAACAAAAGGAACATTAGAACAGTCATAATTGTTTGGAATAAAGCTAGGGAGTACAAAACATGGATGGATATTCTAACGGCACAAGCAGATTACTGCCTTCCACCATGGAGTTCATATAGTCATCCATGATCTCTTGATGATTATTTTTATTTCTATTAGAACATATGAAAGGGGCAAAAAAGTGCACTTCAAGAAAAGTGATTCTGATAAAAGACAGAAAATACCTAATGTACATACAAACAAAAGATAGAAAACATGATATTTGCCAGTATGACATAATGTAGAGCAGGTCCTGATCAGTCCAAAGTAGTTAGAACTTAAAAAATAATCATTAGACCAGGTAAATTCCATGACCGTTCCAAGAAAGAGGATAAGGTTTGAATTTCCATTGCATTGCTGACTCAAAATCAAGGTTCCTCATATAGAAGAATGTGGCAATTAACTTTTCAAACAAAAAACATCTTGCAAGATTCTGGCAGGTGCTAATAATAAAAGCATAACAAGATCAGTCAGAATAAGAATGCATCAGAAAATAGTACAATCGGTGCAGGATGCGTAAATCTAAATGAACCAAAATCAATATACCTTATCGGCTGCAGCTTGTAAGGTAACATGATCTCCCCATTCACCAGATCTGTATTATAACAGTACAGCAATATGTCAATGACCGATAGCTAGTAGCTTATCAAGAAAGAGCTACATAGATCATTTATTATTATTATTTTTTATTTTTAAATGAAAACAAGCAGCTCATCACTAGGCAGACACCACAAGGCATACTGAGAACATGATGCCGACAACTTTTAGACTTATTCATTTTTTTTCATGATGCTTTAAGCCAGCAGCACTTCATAGCTTCTGAATCAATATAACATTGAAGAAAAAGTAAATTAGTGTAAATCACCTACTTGGCCATTTTCTTATAATAACACTTGTACTTCATGGGTACATATCCTTCATAATAAAGGGGGAATTCTTTAAGCTGCATTATAAAATGAAAAAAGAATGTGAGAAATCATAAAGATTTTCTTGTTCCTTTAAGATCTAAAGAAATTAGGATAACCTTCTAATGGAGTAACTAAACAGGACTACAAGACAAGGCCATTTAAGCAATCCAAATAATAGTTATAGAAATGCCACAACAGTCAATAGCGGTAATAAAACAATGAACCAAGTAATATATAAATGGAATAAACTTAGTAAAACCTGCTTCACTATCTCTTTCCGAACATGCTTGTGATATTCTGAAGACCTGTAAAGCTGATCTGAGAGTGCACGAAACTTCGATATGTAGAGAATGTCAGTAGGTCCATTGAGTCTTCCTAGATCATATGTATTCACTTTAAAAATGTACCAACTAGATACCTGACAATTGCCATCACCTGAGACCCTAACTTCGTATAGGCCATAAGCATTTAATCTAGCACAGAACACAATTGTCAGTGTCAAATCTAATAAAACAGGAAAAGAATGCAACTTTAGTGCCAACTGAACTCTTGTAAGACAGCATTATTAGCATGACCTATTCTTCCAATTCAAACTATATATATGAACAAACAAAGAGAAATGTGTTTATACATATAAAGAGATGCACTGTGCAAAGAGAAAACTAAATTTCATTTCAGAGAAAGGAAGCAAACAAAACAATCTAGGGAAAATTCAATATTTCATAGATGAACTATTTTCATATGATGCAACTTAGGTACACATATTTGGGTGTAGTCACATATATGAACTTATATAAATTTGCAATTAGGTTTATCTGTCAAAATAATTGAACGAAAGCAAAGAGAAAGCTGACTTCGTCATCTAGTCAACATTTTAATTAAATATATGTAATATTAATTTAAGGGGCAAAATTCCTTTCTTTCCCTCCTATCTCTCTTCCGCTCTCCCTATTCCAAAGTTTCTTTCTGTCCCTTATATCTTCCTCCATCCATCTCTTCTCTGTTACTACCTAGGCAGCAATGACCATTGTCCTTTTCTCTCTCTTCCTCTTCTATCCCTCTCTCTTTTTCCCACCTCCCTAAATGAGGCTGCCTCTTTCCTTCTCTTCTTTCTTTCTTCCTATATTATGTCTCCTCTCTCATAACTTAAAGTGGGTAGTGCATATCAAGGAAAAGAAAACAAACTTTAAAGAGAGCTATAATAAAAGGCTTTAATTGGAGAAAATTAGAAAAATGTGAAATATAAGCATCTTTTTGTAGCCAATTAAAAATTGCAGGAAAGGAAAAGAACCTCTGAAGGAGCCGTTGGTGATCTAGACTGGCATCACTAAAGCTTGGGAAGAATGTATTTACTCGTGGCACATGCTGCCAGAATTTAAGTTGTTAGAAATTTCAAGTTACTTTGTTAGGGAAACTAGGTGAAACCAAGACGAGGCAAATATCAAACAGAAGCCTAAAATGTTTCATGAAGTATATGAGCAAATGTGAGATCCAGTTGCAAGTTATAGAGACTAATAAGCTAAAGTCCTTCAAATATTAATATGTTTGTATTTATGTTGTGAATAGTGCAAACTATTAAATAGCAATGTGATTGTTCGTATTACAAAAGAAAAAAAAAGTGTGCACCATCAGACCTAAATCACAACAAAAATTGAATGAGTGTTCTGTTAGCTTAGAAAACAACCATAATTTAGAAACAAGATGGCCAAATATAATGAAAAAAGTTAAAGAAGGAAAATATAAATTTATGCGGCATGGAAAGCAAATACTGAAAAAGGAACCACTGCATGTTCAATAATATTCTTCACATGAAATTTCATTTGCATCCATAATGTTTTTATACATAAAAGGACTCTCATAACCACAATAAATCATCCACTAATTCACAAAGTACCCAAAGAAAGAAAGGAACATCATCATACCGGCACCGAAGGCAAATTGGAAAGACGTCTAGCAATTTCATTGTCTAAGTTGGCATATTCTTCTGAGAGAATGAGTGCAATCGCCCTATCATCCTTAGTATCATTCTCATGACAGGTTAATATATTCGTTGAAGGGCCAGCTTGATTTTGAAATATATGTGCCATATGCAAGCTGGAGAACAAAATGGTTTCAGTGTGGAAAAGACATTTAAAACATAGACCATGAAGTAACGTAAACTTGGAAAATATACAATCCGTTCTGATCCTTTTTTTTTTCCTTTCCTATGAAAGGTTGAGGAGATCTCACCATACACTCTTGAGAAATGAAATGGTGTTAAAATATAAATGGAGCAATCTGTTTGCCTTTGTGACAATAAATGTTTAAGGGAATTCGACATGCATAGTTTTTTCTGTTTTGCCACGGGGCGGGGGGCTGAAGCCTTGTTGTTGACATGCTGTAAATATGATCAAGTTCCCTGAATTTTCAGAAAACAGACATGATTTAACATCCAAGTGATTTTATTGTTGATTAGAAAACAATAATTACTGGACTGGATTAGTCAATACCAGTTCAAGTTCAGAAGTATCCTTTTAGACCTAATTTATAATCCCCAAATTACAGAAAACACATCTTGTAGCTTGTTTAACTTTTACAGTGGACCAAACCTCTCTCCTATTTGTAAAATGAAAACAACCCCTGTTGAACAAAGAGTCCAAGACCCTTAAATTTCCACTCTTTTAAACCTACCTATACATCAACAAGCTGCTTTTTCAACAACCATTCCAGTCACTGTTTTAAGATTAATATACTCTAAACTTTGATTTCACAAAAACCTTACTGGGTAGCACTCAGCTCAATTCTTTTTCCTGCATGTTCCTAGAGCTTATCTTCAAATTGGTTGGAGGTCAACCATCTTGAATTTCTTTTTTTGAGTAAAATGGATAATGGTCATCTATGCAACTAGTGTTGTGGTCACATGTTATAGACAATGAGGGATTTCTAGGGTCTACTTATTTGGGTTGATAAAGTGTATGAATGAGTGATCAGGTGGATGATTTAAAATTTTGATCAGGCTCATTCTTTGAGCAGGTGGATCTGGTCAAACATGGTCTCAAATAGGAAAGGTGGATGGCCCAATTTATTAAGCCAAAAAATTCCTTTCTCCGCATGGGTTCTGCTATCATCACTTCTCCTCTTGTTCACTATCACCACAATCCTCTTTTCTTCTGTCCTCAGTGGAAATTGATGGAAAAATGTTGTAATATACATCCACCCTATATCCATCTTCCTTTAGTGACCGTGTGTTTATTATGATTATCATCAAATTCCTACAGCAATCAGTTTATTCTCACTTTTTGTGCTGCAAGTAAACTTGTGTTAATGTCAAAACTTCATTATATGATTCTATAAACATATAGTCCAACAAAAAAGGGAAAAAAAAAGCACATTTGAACCTACTACTTCCTAGCTTATAAATACTGATGCAGTGATCCAACATCATCAAGGCAAAATAAGAAAATAAATAAATAAAAAAAAATTGAGCAGAATCGAACAAGAATCATGCTGCCTCACTTGCTGACTGTATGGCCATATGGAGATTATTTTTTTTCTCGCTCTCTGCTATTGTTTATTAGAAATATACGAACACAGGTTTTGATTGAGTGATTGGAAAGATAAAGTAGGATATCGCATTAGTGTGCCATTTATGATACCAATAACCCTGTTGCTCTCCTGCGTAAAGAAAGGGGAGAGAAGATTGAAAGTTTTGCCAATTTGCTTATCAATCTATAGTAAATAACCCTAAGATCTCATCATCAACTACATGATTCATAGTATTCAAAGTAACCAACAATATGAAAAAACAAAACAAATCTTCACAAAATTTCTGGCCTCGTACTGACATACAAGGACATTAATCTAAGCGCTGAAGGAAAATTCCCCACTTTTCTTGAAAAGAAAACCGCACCTGGGTCAGAAGGAGGGAGACATGGATGGTTGAACGGGAAAACGACGAGGTTCTCCCAAGAACAAATGAAGGCGCTAACCAAAATCCCAAGAAATTGTAAGGGAAGAGGAAAGAACGAAACAAGAGGAGGATGACGAGGAACCATACACTTGCAGAGGAAGCCGATTGATATGGCAACGATATCAGCAAGCGACGAGAAAGAATTGCTTCGCTTCGATCGCCCTCTTTCGTCCACGTCACGGCGTTTAGCCCCGTCCCAGAATGAATGATTGCATCACGATGCCATATCTAAAGAAGTTTATTGTTGGGTTGATTTCATATTGGTCCACGAAGTTTGACGCGTTGTTTACCGTGAAATATTTCTTATTTGTCCCAAAAAAAATTATTCCACGAATTTCTCGATATTTAAGAAAACAGGGAGATTCGCTCTTTTAGCTGTCTTCGGGTACCGACTCCATAAATATAGAGAAAGATATATATAAATACACATCTCATAGGTACATCGTGTGATAAATCTCAGATCGTTAGTTCTTTAGAATCGATTCTTGGTCATTACACCAAATATATTGATCCGGTGGTAAGGTGGGGCCCGACCAGCAGATAAGTCAAGGACACGAGGGAGGTCAAAGTCAAGGCGGTCATCGCTTTGGGGTTGGCCGACCCACCTCCCCGATCGGCGCAGAGAGTTCCCGAGCCGACACTACGATAGTTCAGTCAGACGCCGAGTTTCTGACACCGCTTCTTTCCGTCTGGCCGCCTGGGCTTCCTCCACGTTTATATACTCGCTGACTTTCTTTAGCATATGATCGTAGTCGCGGGACGGCTTCCTGATGAGCGAGCGAAAGAAATCCCCGTCGATGAGTCCTTGGGTGAAGGCATGCATCATGGTCTCAGATGAGACCATGGGGATGTCCATGACCACCTGGTTAAAGCGTTGAATGTAGGCTCAGAGAGTCTCTCGCGGCCCCTGCTTCATGGAGAACAGACTGACGCTGGTCTTTTAAAAGCGCTTGCTGCTTGCAAAGTGGTGGAGGAAAGCCGTTAGGAAGTCCTTGAAGCTCTGAATCGACCCGTCCCACAACCTCTGAAACTAACATTGTGCCGAGCCAGATAATATAGTAAGGAAGACTCGGCACTTAACTCCATTTGTATATTAATGGAGAGTAGCAACATTATCGAACTTACCCAGGTGGTCGTCCGGGTTGGTTGATCCATTATACTCCCCGATCAGCAAGGGAGGTAAGTACCTCGGAAGCGGATCCCGCAGAATCGCCTCAGAGAATTGTCGGTTGATCCGCTCGGGAGACAAATCAGCTCGGGGTGCTTTGCCCTTTCTTGCGTCACGAATGAGTGCTTCGTCTGATGAAGACCCTCGATCTTGGTTAGCTTACGCGATCTCGGAGGGCATATGGAACAAAACTCGGTGGAATGGAATTGGGGCGGGTGGCACGTCTCTTGGTGTGCCGGTCTGCCCCTTATTTTGCGCCCAAATAGAGAGATGTTCCAGTCGGTCTTCATGTGCCGCTCGGCCTCCAAAGGGCGAGGTTGCTTGCTGCGCCAACCGCTCGGCTAACGTCTTTTGTTGTTGTTCCACTATCATGGCTGCTCGCGCCTGTATGAGCGGGTCGAGTTCTTCCTGGGAGAGCGTCACAGTGCAGTCGTCCAGCTTCTTCCATTAGCTTGGCTCGGATGCAGGTGCGTTCCCACAAACGGCGCCAAATTTGATCTTGTCCGAGTTTAGGTGGTGGATGCTGGGTAAGTGGCGCTCCCGTTGACTAGGCGAAGTCTCTGAGGGCGTGGATCTCCTGCTGACGTGGACCTGCAAGACAAAACCGAGCCAGGAAGGGGTTCCCGGCGACGTCCCTCCGATGCTCAAGTCAAATCTCCGGCGAAAAGAAGTAGAGAGCAAGAAGGATGCGAAGACTGTAGCTACAATAAAGAAGTG
>JBBMJZ010405572.1:0-12878 GCA_037833815.1 Zingiber zerumbet
CCGGCGGGCCCGCGAGCCCGGCGGCACGGCGCGCCCGCGAGCCCGACGGCACACCGCCTAAGACGTGCACCATTGGCTATCACGGAGCTTAATGAGTTTACCTAGATTCGACGTCACAAAGTATAGGATAGCACCTAGAGGATTGTGGGGTGGGGCATCATAACAAGAGCCTCCCTATGAAAGTGATCGCTTTAGTAAGGTTAACTTGGAGTAGGCACCATGTACATCGAGATAGACCACCTTCGTGTATATCAACACAGAGGTAAAGAGTCATATTTAAGGTGTCAATGATCATCGCGAGGAAAACTGAAGTCCTAGAATTGCTTTCCAAAACCGATTTTCCCACAAATTCTTTTTGCTTTCTTAGTTCATTTTCTTTCTCACACGATTTTTTGTGTTTGAAGGAAATTGTTATATAATTTAAATTGCAAAAATGTGTTGTGATGTCCACCATTGAAGTATTTGATTATGAACAATTATCCTACTATTGTTTTGGGAGTGAGTCCTTTTATTTTAGTCTTCCATTGTTTTGGGAGTGGGTTCTAAATAATATATTCCGGTTGGACACCTAAAGCACTAGTTGAATATTTATTCAATATACCCTCTAATGCCTCTCTCTCTTCCTTTTGACATGGTGCCACATCGTTAGAGGTATAGTTACCCCATCTTTAGTTAATTTCCTAAAATAAATATAGCAAAAAAGAAGTATTATGAAGGAAACAGGAAAATAGTAGATAAGCAATGAAATCAGCAGATAAGACAAAAAAAAATGCTTGATAAATCAATTATCAAATGTGCGTGGATTAAATGTTTCGAATTGAAAGAGAATGTTCACCAAGTGAACTGTTTTAGTACATGCAAATCAATAAACAAAAACCAGAGAAGCAACTAAAGAACTATTCTTACAGGTATTCGGATGATGTCCTCCCTTCTCCAACCAAGAGAGTTATAGACAAGAACAACCTATAAGATTACAATTCTACAAGTTCATGTATATGATATACATTCTCACTTGAAAGAAATATACCAAATCAAACAAACTTACCAAGCTCCTTCCATCTTTTATTTCTGACTCAGATGCAGGGCAGTAACTTATGTTAAGAAGGGAGCACTGTATAAAACAACAATCAAATTCATAAATTAGCATCTAAGGCAAAGAAGAAAAAAAGTGTAAATGCATTGCCTTAAAAATAAAAGGGAAAAAAGCAATCACCATGAAAATGGAATGCTCTACTTTTGACCACAAATTCATATAATTGGAAGAAATTAGAATTCATCATAAAATACATATATTTCATGCAAGCATCATCTGAGAAGCTATAAGTTTCAGCATATGTAAACCTCAAAAATAGGTCTGGGAAAAAAAGAAGCCTGGGCTCCTGAATTTGGATCAATTGGAGTGGATTGGAACAAAGAAATGGCCATGTTAAGTGAAGATTTGACATTCCATGCAAAGAAAGGCTCGATGTGATTAGATGATCCTGGTAAATAAATCCTCTTTAGAAATCATCAACTGAGGGCTCAGGCCATGCTAAGCCTCACTAAATTACTAGCACGGAGAACAAAAGATGATGAAGATCAAATGATCACGAGCTGCCTGATATATCAGGTAGTCTTCCATTAGCCCAGAACACACTAGCAAAGAACATATAACACATGAAGGTTTTGAGTCTTAAGACCTATTGGTTAAGATCATAAATTTATTTGTATCCCTCATGTTTGCATGGACTTCGCTTGTGTGAAAAATCGACACTAAAAGTCAATTACAATAATACTGCTTCTGTACAAACATCGAGAAAATTTTCATCAAAATTATGCAGATCTTGGTAAGCAAATCTATGGCATTCCATCTACAATATGTGAGATGAGCAACAAAAGCATTCTTAGTTTCACAATACTTTGCAGATGACATGTATGCATTAAGAGGAATAATACCAACATTATAAATTATTTAACAGAGTTTGGGAAGTTCATAAGAAGTCCAGCAACAAAACATCTTCTGGATTTTAGATCATATAACTAATAGCCTAGTACAGAAAAACCAGATATTAGTTTAGATTCATAAAAATCTAGACTCTCTTAAAGAAACTCAGGAGTCTTTAGAAAGAACTTATAATCAACTAAGATTAGATAGTATTCAGCAAAACAGGGCATACTAGCCCTATCTAAGTTCTCTGGTGCACGAAGCTCCTGCTATGCGAAGTCCCGGGGAAGGATCTATTGTACGTAGTCTTACCCTGCTTTTTGTAAGAGGTTGTTTTCAGGTAGCCCTATCTAAGTTAATTGAGAAAAATAAACTCAAATCAAAGGACTAATTACCAGTAGTAGGACACAGATTGACAAAGAACTTATAGCTCTTCATAAAATACTTCATGAAATCAAGTATAAATGAACAAAATTCAGTTTGAAAGCACTCATTATGAGGTGGCTTTGGAATATACACAAGAATATTCTAAAATGAAAGATGATGGATATTATAGAGTTGATTTGACATGAAAAAGTGATTGGATACAAACTCAACAAAACAACACTATAATAGCTTTATTAACTTCTCTTCATGATAGATTAACACTTCTAGAAAATTAGTTATTGTTGATAGAGAAACAAATACAAGGGACTAGTCATTCCATAGATTGGAAAGAAGGCCTTGAGCACATAAACAAAGACTTAAAGTAAGTTATCTACTTAAATCTAGTTATAGAAGATCCCAAAAACTAATTCATTCCTAACTCATAATCCTAATCAGTCAAAATGAGTCTTACACAAACTCAGACAGAATCTTTTACTAGTCCTTCTCAAACAATAAAAGGAAGACAACCAGAAACCAATATTACTTCTTGGCTAGATAACATTCTAGCATGAAGAAATAATTTTTTTAATCATAGATTAGAACTTATTATATATAAATAGAGATTTAACTGTGTTCTCCAACGAATAGTTAAACACACTTAATCCCAAACGATTATATAATCAGGGATACTTTCATTCACTACTTCTATTTTTAGACATCATAAAACATAATCACTTCATCTTCCATACGGAGGAGAAGAAAGAATTAACATAATGATTGAAGAAGAGCACTTTTAACTAGAAGGCATAATTATATACACTTAGGATTAATAGTGTTGGACTCAGCGGTCTAAGAAGAACACGAGTAGGAGGAAAAGTCTTGTTAGTCTTATATGACTCTCGTTTCTCTGACAAAGAAAAAGTAGTCATAGGACTTATAGAAGTTAACATGAATAATATCTTAGGCATAACTTATCACTGTCCTAATTTTAATATGACAATGATAAAATACATCAGATCTTGCAGAGGATTCTGTATTCATCAAATCTTTTTCTGATACTGCAAGTGTCTTCATTACATTTTTGAGCTATTATATTTTTTTCTTCATCAAAATATAATATCCAATTATCCTCAAGTTTCTTTTCTTTTTTATCAAACTTCTCTAGTTCAGCTAAGTCTTCTTGAGTTAAGTAATTTGCTACTTCTGCCGGTAGTAAATTGAAGAAAGAGCTATTTCTTCTGACCTATTCATTAAATCGTATGCTACTGGCATGTTGAATCTTAGTTTGTCTTACTAAGTTCATGTGTTTATCATGTAATTGATTAAGTATTTGTAGAGGAGTTTTTCTCTTCTAAATTCATCAGTTTTAAGTTTTCCTCTATTTCTTCTTCATTTTGTGAAGTATTAGGCTGGCATCCTGAAAATCTAACCGCTAAGTTTCCATTTCTGTCTTTATACATTATGGAATCTGTTGTTATAAGTGTTGATTCAGCATTTTCTAAGTTGATATTCCATTCTAAATCTGCTAGGGTTTCTGAATCAAAGTTTATAGGTTTAAAGAAATAGATTCCTTTCAAATAAGAGCCTCAATCATATTGGTGACTTTGATCTTAAAATTATGGATATGATTCATAGTTTTTCCCAAAAATATAATATTCAATTGGATATTGCTATTTTGGAACTGACCATACCCTCTGGCTTGGACCAGAATTTTAATATGTTTGACAAAGTCTCTTATAGTCATGTTAAAATGTGGACAATGATAAGTTATGCCTAAGTTATTATTCACGTCAACTTCTATAAGTCTTATGACTGCTTTTTCATTGTCAAAGAAACGGAAGTCATATAAGACTAACAAGATTTTTCCTCTACTTGTGTTCTGCTTAGACATCTGACTCCAAACACTATTAATCCTGTATATAAAATATATACCTTTTAGCTAAAAGCGTCTTTGCTTCAGTCATTCGGTTAAGTCTTTCTTCTGCTCCATCTGGATGATGAAGTGGTCTGTTCTAAGATGTCTAAAAAAATCTCTATCTATATCTATAAGTTCTTCTAATCTATGATTAGAAAAACTATTTCTACTTGCCAGAATATTATCTAGCTAAGAAGTAGTATTGGTTTCTAGTTGTCTTCCTCTTATTGTTTGAGAAGGACCCGTAAAAGATTCCATCTGAGTTCGTGCAAACTCATTTGACTAATTAGGATTATACGTTAGGAATGAATAAGTTTTGGGGGATCTTCTATTAACTAGATTTCGAGTAGATAACTTACTTGAGTCTTTGTTTATGTTTTCAAGGGCTTCTTTCCAATTTGTGGAATGACTAGTCCCTTGTATTTGTTTCTATGATTTTCTAGAATTGTTACTCTATGATGAAGAGAAGTTAATAGAGCTATTATAGTGTTGTTTTGCTGGATTTGTATCTGATCACATTTTCCAGTCAAATCAACTCTATAATATCCGTCCTCTTTTGTTTTAGAATATTGTTGTGTATATTCTAAAGTCTCCTCACAATGAGTGTTTTCAAACTGAATTTTGTTTATTTATACTTGATTTCATTAAGTATTTTATGAAGAGCTATAAGTTCTTCGTCAATCTGTGTCCTATTACTAATAATCAGTCCTTTGATTTGCAGTAAGAGTGCTTTAGATTGGGTTTTAAAGTGTTTGGGTTTATTTTTCACAATTAACTTAGATACGGCTAGTGTGTCCTGTTTTGCAAGAATACTATCTAATCTTAGTTGATTAAAAGTTTTTTTTAAAGACTCTTGAGCTTCTTTAAGATAGTCTAGATTCTTCTAAATCTCAACTAATATCTAGTTTTTCTGTACTATGCTATTAGTTATATAATCTAAAATCCAGAAGATGTTTTGTTGCAGGATTTCTAAAGAACTTCCTAAACTCTATAATAGAGTTTAAGTGAGAACTATCCGTATGTATGTAGACAATGAGTATGGGATTTTGTTCTAAAATAGCAACCATGTATATTCTAATCTAAAGTAATTATTTTTCTTGATGGGTGTTGTAGAGCCAAATCCAAATAGTGTGGTTTTCGATTCTCTCGTAGAGAACTAGAAGTCAAAAACTCACGGTTCAAGATACGAACAGGGCTCTGATACCATTATATTCTTCAATGTGTGGTATGAAATGGGTCTAATATTGGCATGAAATGGTCTGTTATGGTATGGTAAGTACAGCAAAACTAAAGGAGTGTAATATGTGCTAGCTAGATAGACTTGACCAAAGACATAAGCCTGATAGCTTACTGTCGCGGTCGTGCGACCCCCACTGAAGGGATCACACGACCCCACGATATCACAGGAGAAATCGCGCGACCCCCACAGCATCACCAAACGGGTCGCGCAAGTCACGCTAGGTTAGGTGAGTCTGGTCGGCGAGTTGGGGTTTTTTTAATTAAAACGGAAACTTAGATTGATTATCTCAATCAACTCCTACCTATGATAGGATAATCCAAAGAGGTTTTTCTTTTACCCCCGGGGCTATGGTGCAGCAGGGCATCTAGGTTGTCACCCAGGCACCCGCGGTTCGAGCCCCAGCTATGGCGAATTTGCAGGAATTTTTCCTCCAAATGGGGCACGCAATTAAAGGATGTTGGGCTCCTGGGTTGCCCGCTGCGAGCGCTTCCGATTTACCCTGGTGGCCGGTGGGAAACTTTTGTGGGGCCGGGCCGGTCACCCTAGGCTCGACGTTACCTAGCCTGGTTAATCATAATCCAAAGAGGTTTAATTAAACCCTAATAAAAATTATCTAATTAATTATATATTTTATTTATTTTAATTTTAAAAAATATATAATAAAATTTTTATTTATTTATTTACCTCCATATTTTTTCTTTTTGATAAAATTATTTTTATTTTTTAATTATTTTATTTTTAATTATTATATTTTATATTTAAAAAATACCATAGCCACAAAGGGGTCACGTGAACCGGTTAAAGGGTTTTAATTAAAATTTAAGTTGATTATCTTAATCAATTCCTAACTATGAATGGGATAATCTAAAAAGGCTTAATTAAATTCTAATAAAATTATCAAATTAACTATATATTTTATTTATTCTAATTCCAAAAATATATAATAAAATTTTTATTTATTTATCTCTATATTTTTTCTTTTTAAAAAATTATTTTTTATATATTTATGTTAAATATTTTATTTTTAGTTAATATATTTTATATTTACAAAATATCGAAATCATATTAGCATAATACGATACATAAACTGTATCATTTCGGTCATAAACCAAAACTCTATTATAGCCATAATCTCAACTGTGTTATTTAAAGGATTAGGATCCCTAAAGATTAGGAAAAAAGTCGGGGAAGTTAGATGCTCAATTATCATTTTTAAGAAAAAAAAAAATTCAACATAGCTTGCATCCTAATTACTGCTAAAGGGCATAACTTGATCAGTGCTTTTTAAAATATCAGAATTTTACTGTCTTAATTTCTTAAACAAAGGCCAAATAGAACTGATATTTATTTTTGATATTATTATTAATTAAGCTACTTCAATATCAGGAGATTCTGGAATGTGCTAAAGGGCATAAGCATCATTTCAATTATAAACAAGATTGTAATAACAAAATAGCCCAGAAAAATTACCTAATTGGAAGTATAAGCCACAACAATCCTAATGGTGAATACTATGAAAGAATGAAAAAGGAATCTGAAATCCAGTGGCCGTTGCATCTAACTAATTTCTACCTGCTCAAATTTTGTTGTTACAGCATCACCACCATCATGA
This sequence comes from Zingiber zerumbet, assembly GCA_037833815.1. Lineage (NCBI taxonomy): Eukaryota > Viridiplantae > Streptophyta > Magnoliopsida > Zingiberales > Zingiberaceae > Zingiber > Zingiber zerumbet. The sequence goes on from JBBMJZ010405572.1 coordinate 7,058, forward strand.
CCAGAGCTGGAATGTGATTCAGTCAAGGAAGTAAGTGTAGATTCAACCAATTTAGCAGCCTGTTAGAAACATCTTAGCATGAAGACAACAGTAATGGCAATATAAAAAACACTTCGCATTTTCATGCCCCAAGTAAACATATCACCTCTGTATAACCAATAGATAATCGCTTGGCATAATCGTCTGCAACATGTTGTTTCTCTGTTCCTGTAATTGCATCATGATGTTGTGCAATTGCTAAAGCTTCAGCCAGACTGTTTGTTGTAAGGCCAAAACTTCCTCTTTTAAGAAATTCTAACTGCCTTGCTGCCTAGTTTTGGAAGAGATGCTACTAACAATGAGACTAATAGCCAATATAAATAAATAAAATTCCAGAGAATAACCATGGGATATTGCTAGTATAAGTACTTCAGCACACACACAAAAGTACTTACCAAATAATAAGAGCTCAACATTCTTATATAAGCCTTTAAAGCAGGTCTACTTGTGAAGTATCCTGTCCAATATGCATTGGCACGATCGGCATATCTAACAATCAAGTTAAAGAAGATCAAACGATAATACAAAGTAATTTCCAAGGTTGGTATCAACTATATTCATCACCCACGGGAAGAAATCATCCATCTTCATAGGCCAAGCCTCATTTGCAGCATGCTTAGCGTCTGTGTAAATTGATGGAGTCGAATACAAGGCATTTATGCGTGCATCCTAAACCAGAGAAACACAAACACTATAATTCAGGAAAGGAAGCGTACAAGATTTTGCAAGAGACAAGGTTAAGAAAGAAGATGATCCTTGAATTAAAATCTGCAGAATAATTTGTTTGTCTTTCAAGTTCTAATACACAACCTAATAATGAAAGTTCAGCAAGCAAACAATCTTGTTAGATACCATAGTTACAAGATTTACTGTTTGGTCATAAATATTCCATGATAGACAGGGAAACATTGGAACACGGATTAAGCAATCTCAGCAAGTTTTGCTTTAAGATATTGAAGAAAAAGAAGTGATTCCGCATAAAACATGAAGTAGGAATTCATAAACAGGTGGACATGCAAACATCGGCACTACAAAAAAAACTTATTGAAAGCAAAATCTAAGAAATCATAGACAAATGAAAAAAATAATGACATTAAAAAAACCTTTCACACTAAAAATAATCTTACATGTTCTTATCAAAGAAATATTTTTCTGGAAACAATTACCTTATTGACATAATGAATGAACTTATCCATTTGTCGGAACCATGAGGATGCATATTGATACTTGAAATCAGTCCCCATAGTGAACATGATATGATTCGTCCTAGTAATGTTGGCCTGAAAATATAGGAAAATTGTTGTTACTGTTCTAACATGATGGACCATTTTCCAGTTAAACAAATGTTCAAAAACAAACAAAATCCTAATCTATAAGGCCTGAAGAGTTTTTTTCATGTTGAAAATGATAATAAATGGTTGTATATGACAGCTTCAGGAGTTGTGAATAATTTGGTTTCTTTTTCATGTCGTTTTATCCAAGAACTCAATTTTAGAACTATATGGCATTTTGATTGCAGGCAGGCTGCATATTTTAAGCAGAACTTTCATGTCATTTCCTCTATATAAGCGCTCTTAGCATCAAAAATTGTCATCTAAATGTGAGCACAGAGAAAATAAAATCAAAGAAAATTAAAAAAAAAATAAGTTCACATTCGTGTAGCATGTCAATTAGACAGCTAGAATTTTGAGAGGAAAATGTAGCAAGTGAAAACTATATGAAAAGTACGAAGCATACCTGGGATAAAGCTGCAGCTACAAAATCATCTACTCGTTCTTGAACATTGTAATCAAATAAAAGAGGATCATCCTTCATCCACAAACATTTATCACAATAAGTTTCTGAAAGAGTGTTTAACATTCTATAGTTTTAGTCATGGAATGACCTGGATAACAGGTGACTCATCATTAACCTCAAAGTAAAAACCACCAGGGGGTGGTTCATAGTCCTTTGGGAATATGCCGGTGAATATCTGAATAGACATTTTTTTAAACAGTTAGCTGAAGAAGTAAAAATTTTAATCATGGTTTGGATATTTATGGAAAAAAAGGTCTTGAAAGATGAGTGTGAAAGATGGGAGTGGAACTAACATCTACAGATGAACCAAGAGTTTTGGAACCCCGCCACACAACTTCAAGGCTCTTGGTATCTTTCCTCTTTTGTCGGTCTTGGTAATCAATTCGTGAAAAATAAAGGGCATCAAAACCAACCTGAAAGTACATGGAACTCATATTGGCAGAAAACCAATATATAAAGCTGATAAATTATAGGCATTTAAGTGATGAAAGAAGTTATTTTACCAGTAAAACATGAAAGTAATAAAAAAAAAAAAAAACAGCCAGGTGCACGAAGCTCCTGCTATGCGGGGTCCTGGGGAAGGATCCATTGTACGCAGTCTTACCCTCCTTTTTGAAGAGGCTGTTTCCAGAATTCGAACCCGTGACCTTTTGGTCACAAAACAACAATTTTACCGTTGCGCCAAGGCTCCCCTTCTAAAACATGAAAGTAATGCAAGGGAAAATAGTTTCAATTTTTGCATTACCTGGAAAAAACTAGATGAATTCAATTTCCATATATCAAATATTAATTTGGGTGACCGCATCAAGTTTCCTAAAAGTTTTAAATCTAAAGAAATGGCTCAATCTTTACTTTTTATTATTAATGTTCAAGTTGATTGGTCATTCATCTGTCCCAAGCATGGTTTCTGAAAAAACCTCCACATAAGGCATTTAAACACCCACTACACGAAGCAACAAGAAAAGCCCATAATGTCAGCTTATGGTGACATCGCATCAACCTCGAAGAATCCAACTTGAACGGGGTTGATGAAATAGAGAAAATATAAATATTACTACTACAACAACAACAACCCATATGAAAAAACAAAACACTTAATGAAAAGAAATTCTCACCAATAAAATAAAAAATAATAATATTAATTCAAAAAGTTATCTAATACATGGGATCCTAACCCCTTATAATAAATTAATAATAATACTTATTCTTGCAAATAAAACTTAATTTATCCCAATAAAATATTAATCATGCCAAAAAACTCTAATTCATTTTTTTTAATTAAACAATCTTTTAAAAGTTCTCATGCTATTTTTTAAGAAATATAATAAATTATACAAATTTAATGACTTAGATAACTTTAAACTTTTTAAAGGAAAATTTGAAATCCAACCTATATTATTCTTCCCATTAACAAAAACTCGACTCTGGGTCGAGTTGTCATCCCTTCATTTTGGTTCTTTGCTTCCAATTATAGGAAAGAATTATTTCACTAACTCTACCAAGCAATAATTTTTTATTGTCCTTTGGGCATCCCTTCCAATAAAAGAGGAATCAACTGTGGGATCAAAATGGACACTAGAGGAAGGTGAATAGCATAAAGAATTTAAAAATGAGGAAATAGTAATTTAAAACAGTTGAATCAATCAGAGTAAGAAAAGCGGAAATAAATCGATCAAATAAGACAAAGGTGAATAAAAGCATGCAAATGAATGTAGCTAGCAATTTAAGCATGCAACCAGAAGTATAAACACACAGCAGATATAAAATATAATTCTTATTTCTAATTTCTCCTGGGTAGAGAAACTTTACAAAAAAAAAAATCTAAAAAGTTTAAGCATCATAAAATATATTAAGGAAATAGTGAAAATAAAAATATTACTCTGGGTATTGCCGATGAAAAATGAAGTGTGGGTTACAGCGTGCCACAACATAGAAGGCGAAAGAGCACTTAGAGCACAAGTGAATTCTATGTAGATGCATTGATTTTCTAGCTCTGCCTTGAAACTCTTTATATAAGACTCTTTCGGTCGCTTAGAGTCTTCCCAATCGATTGTAGAGGTGTTGACGTGGCTACAACTTCTATCCGTAAGAAAACATTCATGAGGCTCTCCAGTCGCCTAGGCAGGGTCAAACTTCATCTTGACTGCCTTGTTCGGATTACTCATAACGTCGTCTCCCGGTAGCTGCTTCGATCGCCTGTACACTATGATCGCCTCAACCCAGCTACGATCGCCTAGACCCTCCAAAATCCCTTCGTCGAGAGGTATCACTAGCCAATTGCCCTCGAATTCCATGTCAAACATGCTTCCCTGCAGTTGTTACACGTAATAACTATGATATAGAATATGAAGTTACTTGCACTTACTTGACTAGATTTAACCCATCTAGTTCGGTCTTGCTAAGCAATCAATCTCTTGCTGATTCCACACACTTAGTCTTGTGTCAAGCAATCAGCTCCCAGTTTATTCTACACACTTGGAGTTTATTCAACTAGTGTCCAGCTAGGAATTTGTTAGTCAAGCCTTAATTACTTGGACTTGATTCACCTAGCCTCCGGTTAGGAATTTGTTCGTCAAGCCTTAATCACTTGGACTTGATTCACCTACTCTGCAGCTAGGAATTTGTCTGCTAAACCTTAATTTCTTAGATTTTATTCACCTAGCCTCCAACTAGGAATCTGTTTCTTAGTCACCAACCAAGACTTAAATCATATATGATTCCCAACCAGACTTAGATGCCCATATATCAAAACCCTGGATTGCATATTATGCACCTAGCACCAACAATATCCCTTTTTTTGATAATATGAAAACTAAATTAAAGTTTAACTTGCCTTGTTCGGATTCTGACTTGGGCTCGAGTTCTAATTTGGGCTCAGATTCTGACTCGAGTTCAACTTCATCGGTTGAGCCCTCAAAATCTGACTGAAAGATCAGTGCAGTTAACTTATTCAGGTATGGCTTTTTTTATTTTAGCACTTAACTTTTCTCAAAGCTCTTTTACATCTTTGAATGACCCGTCTTTCTCAAGTTGGGCCTGAGTTAGACCATAGAGAATAATGGTAGTAGCTTTTGCATTTGATTGGACTGCTTGTTTCATGTCGCTTGTCCATGATTCGAACCTGCATAGCTCACATTTTCTGTCTCTCCACAAGTTGGTTCCATTTGGGATATTTTCCCAGTATTCTAAATTATTTTTAAGAATGTTTTTATCTTTTTCTTCCAACTAGCATTTGCCATTAAAGAGCGGAGGAGGGGTTGTGCTGACTCCTTCATACAAAGACATCTCAAGCAAATATTTGTTCAAGTTGTATTAAAGTCTAGGGTTTGGGTTTGATTTGGTTATAGTTAAGGTTAGGATTTGGGTATGGGCTAAACTTCGATTATTAAATGATTTGATTTATTTGTCCTTGATTCATAACGCAAAGTTCGTCCTATGTTAGATTCAGATTTTGCTTCGAACAAATTTAGCAAGAGTTTCTGAAATTAGCTTCTAGGTCATGGTGAGACACAGCAGACTTCATGAGAATCAAAACAACAATCACTTAAACAAAGTCGTTTTAAGGAACAGTAGTTAAATCAACTTTAATACAATTTCTTAATCTAACTAGTTTAGAGTGAGGAGAGATAACTTCTACTAGCTAGATGCACCAAGTAGGGAAACCCAACTTAGACATGCAACTATCCACGCGTTCATATTTTTTATCCACTTAGGTGAAATATATGATGACTCTAATACAACATGTGATAAGATGGTATCAAAGTTAAAAATAGTAGCTAAGAGTGTACTCTGTGAGTCAAAGGGACATACACCACTAAGTAAAGAATCTTGGTAGTGGAATAAGAAAGTATAAGAGAAAGTGAAGGAAAAACGAATAGCTTATAAGGAATTATATATTTGTAAGAATAAGGAAAACTTAAAAAAATATACAATAGCCAAGAAAGAAGCTAAGAAAGTAGTGAGTGAAGCAAAAAATGAAACTTTT
>JBBMJZ010405582.1:0-12878 GCA_037833815.1 Zingiber zerumbet
TGAACGAACATAAACAAGCTCTTACCAAGCCGAACACCAAGCTTGTTCATGAACGCTTGGTTCATTTACAGCCCTATTGATACTTCAACTAAACAATAAAATGTACTATTTAGCTTCATGTTTATCTTATCAAGTACCCATATATTATTTATTCTATGGAACAAAAAAGAGAGAAATGTGAAACGGTCAATAGGACAACTCCATTCAGATTACATGCATTATAGAAATGGGAATGAGACATCACTATTAGTTCAATATGGGTATAGAATTATTGGTACTATATTCACTCCTATCGAAATGGGAATGAGACATCACTATTATTCAAATATGGATATGAAATTTATGGCACTAATATTAATTCCTTGCTTATTTTCTATACTAGAAAGACATTATTAACCGAATTAGACTATCACAACCAAATGGATAGACAAAGCAAATGAAGCTCCAATTGAATATTAACAAATTTGAGTCAAAAGTGATGCAAGAAATCAGATGCCTCCTACATAACATAAATATCATTCCTGACTTCCTGTCTATCTTTGAAGTCCACTGGCCTTCTTTCAGTCACTCTGTGTCTTGCAATGAAGTGAAAGGACTTGCATAATACAAGTTATGGTTAAACGATCTAAGCTTAAAATCCCACCTTAACATAACGGAATCCAAAATAAGCAAGAGCAGATATGCTAGTCAACAGAATATAGTTGTCACAACTACAAGAAAGTAAAATGGACTGGACAAGATTAAGACTAGTTTCCGACCTTCCATTATACAAACGCTCAACTAAGGTCCTTTTCTCGTCAAACGAACATAAATCAGGATGGACCTGCTGATGATATTTTCTCATATTGAATACTATAATTATATAAAAAAAATACGAATTTTGAGGCTTATTTAACTGCGCCCTTTTACTAAAATTTCAACTTTAGCGTTGACTAACCAACCCAAGGCAATTATGGTGTAGGATACGAGTGCGACTATGTAAGGACTTAGATACGAACAAATCTGCCTAAGCAGATCGAGTAGAAGACTAAGCTAAATCTAATCAACCCGAGGGCAATTCATCAGTTCAATCGAGGATATCAACAAAACCCCTAACCCGCCCTGCATAGATCGAGCAAACCATAGAGAAGCGTCAGGCAGATCCCTATAGTCAGGTCGATCTAGCAAAAGGCCGATAGCACCGATCCGTCCACAGAGAATCCATTAAAAAAAATAGAGGAACAATACCACTGACCAGAAAATCAGTGAACGAAGAAGAAAATAAAGGAACGAGATCCAAGGACAAGCCGTAAAAGGGAAAAGGAAAGGGAAATCGGACCGTCGCCGTCCTTGTCGAAGAGGCTGAAAGCCTCCTTAAACTCCGCGATTTGGTCATCCGTCAACTGCTCCGCCATCGACGACCCCCGCTTCGAGCAATAGCAACGGCAGCACGGAGGAGAAGGGGAAGAGATTGGGCTCGCATATGGGAAACGGAATAATAGTGCGCAGGACTTTTTATATAGAAAAGGGAGAAAAGAAAAAGCGCGTCCCGGAGAGTAGAAAGTTACACTTTACCTCTCCAAATTTTTAAATTTTAAAAATATTAATTCGGCCCTTGATTTATTAAAATCAATATATTTCACCTCCGTCAAACATTTTTTAAATAAGATATTAAACTAAAATTGGGTTTCCTTTTTTCTATATTAAAAAAAAAAGAAAATGGAAATAGAAAATTGGAGAAGTGGGTTAATTAGGCTTTGGGCCAGAAATGGGCTCAATTTGGACTTACCAGGCCTTTATCAGCCTGACCAAATGCTGATTTCGGATTAATTCAATTGAACCGGGCCGGTTCACTCGGGGTTTCCTTCGTATTCCATTGCGGTTTGGAGGAAGGGGATCTCAAACCCGTCTCCTCCCTGCAGCGAACTCCCTCTCTCATTCAGATCCCCATTTTCCCACTCCCGATCTCCTTCTTCCTTTTGAGCGGTGGTAGAAGACTCCCCTCCGGGTAGACCCTACTGTGGCTTCAGTCTTCTTGTTGTCGTCGAGGTATGTCTCTCCCTGGAAATTGTTCAGTCTTCTTAGGTTGGGCGGATAATTTAGTTGAACTTATCCGTTCAAGTGGTTTTCTACCGAAAGATCTGATTTTGTTTAGGCATTGGGTTGACTTTTTGGTTGCGTATACTTGTCTAAAGTTGTGCTTGTTTAAGCAGGGTTTACTTTATGAAATAAGATATGATTTTGTTTAAACATTGGATTGACTATTTGGTTGTGCATACATGTTCTGGGTTATGCTCGCTTAAACAGGGTTTACTTCCTCTCGTGAAATTCTTTTATCAAGGAATTTGAAATTGAAGGAAACCTTTTTCAGTAGAGATTGATTTTGCAAAACTGCTCTGCTTTTCAGGTCTTGGATTATAGATTCTTGATATGGCCGGTACGGCATGCTTCATTATCGTCAGTAGACATGATATTCCAATTTACGAAGCTGAAGTTGGCTCTGCAGCAAAAGTATCCATCTTTCTTATCTTTGCTTTCTCATCTTATCTTTCACTTTGATCTTTAATTTCATACTCCATTTTTTCCTCTACTCAACTTGTATTTTGATAGAAAAGCGATTCTATTTCCACCAATAATTTCTCTCATGGCACTAGTTCTATATGCCACAAAGCATTGTAGCAAGGGCTAATTTCTTAAATCACCATTTGTTTAATGGTTGAAAGTTGTGCATTACATAGCCCTCCTTTCTCTTGGTCAAGAATGTTCACTTATAGAAGAAGGGGAGTTTTGGCACGACGGTAAAGTTGCTGTCGTGAGGTCACAAGCTCGAGTCTCGGAAAAAACCTCTTGCAAAGAAATGTAAGATTGCGTATAATAGACCTTTTCCCAGGACTCCACATTGGTAGGAGCTTCGTGCACTAGACTATCCTTTTCTTTTATATTTTTTATTACTTCCAGATTGTAGATATTCATATTTATATTGTATTCTGTGTCCTGTGGATCACCTCATCCGCATCAAACTGCTGTACATATTCTCTTCCTTTACATATTTATATAGGCATTGGTGAATTTTTGTCTACCAGCTTTTTATTCATAAAAAAGAATATAAAATTTAGTTTTTCAAATTAGTTACTAAGAGATCATTGCATGCTTCACACTCACTTTTGATACAATCTCATTGAAAATTTCCATATATTCAATGAGAGACATCTTGAATAAAGGGTTGGGCCAAACCCAATTTTAGTTGGCGAAGAATTATTAATGGCAAGTATCCTTGACAATCCAACACTTTTTTGTGCATAGCATTATGCAAGATTCTCCATTTTGATGTTTGAAGTGCATTTATTTCTCTTTTATGTGTGTCACTTGTTTTTGTGCACAAAGAATTTGTTTTACTGTCATATAAATCTTTTTCATTAGATCATTGACAAGTTTTTGTACGAGTTAACTAATGTCGTTGCTAATTATATGCACAATGGAAATTTATATATGCAGAAAGAAGAAGCTTCTCAGCAGCATCAGTTCATTCTACATGCAGCTTTGGATATTGTAGAAGACCTTGCATGGACCACAAATGCTATGTGAGTCACTGTAATGATGCTTTTTTTTTGTTTGCTGTTTGTGCACTGATTGAACTGATCCTTACTGTCTTCTACAATGACCTACGCTCAGTGCTTATGTGATTGCAGGTTCTTGAAGGCTGTGGATAAGTTCAATGATCTTGTGGTGTCTGTATACGTTACAGCTGGTCATATCCTAATGACAGTTCTTTGAAATAATATTCTTAGTAGACAATTTAATAGTACTCTTAAAAATGCCTTTTCTTTGCTCCACCTTGTTCTAGAAATGAGAAAGCAAAGTGCATGAAATTTCCTAATTAATCAATTGTCTAGGCTGCCAATATTCACTGATACATTTCACATTTTCTGTTTTTCCATTCTTCGTTACGTTGGAAATGTTGAAAGGAATTCTGCAAAATCATGACTAGAAAGTTGAATTCTATTAGAACATTTCTTTAGGTTATATTATTGATCTATGGGGTTTGCTTTTCACTTTTGTGCACTTTAACCAACTTCATACACACTAGATTTATGTTATTACATGATTCTCGTAATGAGGATGGAATAAAGAGCTTCTTCCAAGAGGTCCAGGAGCTATACATAAAGGTGATAATTTTATAGCATCCATTCTAGTTTCTATTTCTGGTTTAATTTAGACTGTCCTTCCTGAGGTGGAAATTGTTATAAGTTATTGAATAACAACAATCATTATCTAGAAGCTGTTTGTTTTCATAAAATTGTATATAGAACTTAACAGAGTTCCATGGTTGCTCAGGCATAAAAAAGAAACACAAACAAAATCCCACGTATAAAAAGCAAGTCAACAAAGATAATACTACCTATGCCCATCAACATAATTAGCTTCCATTATATTTTGAACTTTCTGGTTATGGACTTCAATTATTGCTATATCATTACAACAATTCATTGAACTGATCTTGTGATGGAAAAGAAGAGAATAAGTTGTTCACTGGATATAACAGACCAATTTGTGACCTTGGTCTTAATTTGAATATTTGGTAGCATTTGAGAATCATATAAACAGTTATTGTTGAATGTCGTCCCAATGCTTGGATGAAAAGGATCAGGGATTGTGTTAGGCATGACAATCTTTAATTGTCTTGTGCAATTGGTAGTTAACATGATTATACATAATTTAAGAGATCTAAATATTACTTGTAATAAGCAATAATGCTATAAAAAATGTATATAATTTAATGGAGGTATATTGCCCATATATCCAACTCCAAATAGTCAGACTTAGAAGCACTTGCACTTCTTGCATTACAATAGGTAATATATGCTTGTAGTATAGTTTTTGCTTATCAAGATGTAAGAGAGACTTAATGGCATAGTTGATCTTATGGTTTACATAGTTGATTTGCAATATAGATTTTCATAAAAGTAGTAATATAATGTCGACTAGCAACTTTGCTCAATGACTATGGATGGAAGCATTTGAAGCTTCTGAATGAGAAAGACTTTCGACATAGTAATCTAGACGAGTGTTTGTCAGCATATTTTCGGAAGTTTTGCAATGCAACGAATCATCAGTTTATTTACTGGATGAAATCTGATCCTAATTAGCAGGCTTCATGAATGAATCATCAGTTCACTTAGGGATAGGTTCATGTTGGATTTATATTTCTTTTAGTTCCCTTGCTCATCCTGTATTATGCTTAGCAATGTGAGCAATCTATGCTGATTGTATGCAAGTATACTAGAATGCAAGAATTAAGAAAATACTAATCAGGTTTCTCTCATCTCCACATGAACAGATCCTGTTGAATCCACTTTACCTTCCTGGTTCGCGCATTGCATCATCACACTTCGACACCAAAGTTCGAGCGCTTGCAAGAAAGTATCTGTGATCATGGTAGAATTCCTCATCGACAAACGTTGACCCCTCAAATGCAGCCTAGAGATTGTGTGATCTGGCTTAATTCCTTCTTTCCCTTTGCTAGTAGAGTACATGGAGACGTACCATTTTATTTTAATGATGCATTTGTTACACTGAACTGAACGATACATATTGTACCTGAAACAGCTATTCTAATGTTGATCAGTTGATGTTTAAGCATGAAGAAAGAATTGCTGATTGAGCAGTTTGGATCAAACAAATACTTCAATCTTAATGTAAAGTTATTGTGTTAGACTTCTGACAGAGACTTGAAACGGTGTGCATCTGGATTAACCTACTTATCATTTTGTCCTAATTCAAGAATTAGAACCGCCAAATAGGAATCGATGTCGATAGTTACAAATGCTCCTCAGATTTAGGCATGAACAGAGGCCTCTTCAAAGGAGTTCAATCTTTGAAACTTGCATGCAAGTTCTCTTCACATTCCAAATCAAGAAGAAACTAGGTTTCTTGAGAAACTTTTGGGAGAGCATCCTCACGCTCCTTTAGCCGTCGTTCCCTCTACAGAGGTTAAGAGAGCAAAATAAGTATGCGATATATGTATGACATGGCTAATGCAACTTTCTGCGATCTAACTCTGGGAAGCATGTGTATTAAAATTTGGCTAGCAACTATATTATGAACTTTTAGTATCTAGTGTTTTCAAAATAACTTAAACATGCTACTTTAGAAACTGTCGATTGATAGTCACAGCAAGGACGACGGAATTGTTAGGGTATCATTATGATCGTTGTTTTTGCTGTATTACAGAAGGTAAGAACATATGAAGATTGATAAGTTTACAGAAACCAAAAGATAGAAGACTTTAAGAATGCTATAGCTATAGGGGTACTTGTCCTTGTAAGAATGCTATAACATTGTCTGGACTGTATGATATGAAAAATCCTAGCTTCAAACAAAGATGTACTTGAACCTACTTGAACTTTTTTTGAATCACCATAAATCTATAACCACTTTCAACTACAAAATAAAGATGGTCAAGAGCAATGCTTCACCAATCACATCTTGATTGCTTTACTGGTCTAATTATCCAAATAAAGTAAAAAAAACACCAAGGCGATGAAAAACTTCTTGGGATTCCAGTGGTAAGGAAGGATTAGAGATGCCATCGGAGGGGAAATCATGGCTCTAATCAACATTAATTACTAGGATATAATTATTAATGTTCTACCTGAAAGGAACTCAATTTCTATCCAAGGTCTAGATAATCCACATTTTTACACTGCAGATGAGAAACTGCAAGCTAATATGTCAAGTTCATTTACCAAGATATCTAAACCCTAAACAAAAGATGGATCATTACTGATCCAAATTAGACGATGGATTTCATACTAAAACAAATTAGATACAAGAATAAAAACGTAATTTTAATAAAAACAGGGACCAAGAGCTCCATTTGAGCCTCATCCTTATCTCAAATATCAGTTTATGTTTTACTACTATCAATTTCAATTCTTCGAAGAAGTTGAATAATGCTTGTACTTCATAACAAGAATAGCACGATGCCGAACAGCTAGGATAACAAAGACTGTTCTCAGTGATAAGATACACGCATTAGTTCGGATACACAGATCCTTCTTGTTGTATTTTGAGTTCAACCTAACGCTTAAGTGATTTCCTGGCCGAAACACACCAACTTTCAAAAAAAAAAAATTGACAGAAAGAAGAAGAATTTAAGGAGGCGAGCATACCCGACGTTCCCAATAGGGAAGGAAGCAGACAAAGTCGTAGACTGGAGAGATAGTGTTGACGAGGACCAAATTCAACCCCGTGAACGCCAGAAGCGACATCATCGGCCGCGCGCTATAAGGCATCTCCTACTTTTTATCGCCTTCTCCTGCAACCGAATAGAGAGTTCTCCGTTGCGATGGCGACTACAAGAAGCCAATGTCGATCATAAAGCTGAAAAATGAGAGAGAGAGAGAGAGCGGCGGCTGGAGAGGATCAGGAACGGCGGCGTCTAGGGCAGGGCTCGTAATTTTAACCAGAAAGCGCCTTTTTAATTATATACTGGGACCTGGTGGCGTAATAAATAAATAACGGCCGATATATCAACACCCTTTTGCATTATAACGTTTCATTCCCGAGAAGACATATCCGCGCTTGACGAAGCGTCGTCGGTCGTCGATTCTCTGGAGTTTTCTGCGGCAGGTCTCTCCTTCGGCGCCTCCGTCGGATTCTTCGTCGCTATAGAGGAAGATGAACGGCGGGCCTTCTGGGTTTCGTAAGCGTTATTCCACTCCCGTCCCGTACGATCTCGATTCGGTTTAGTCGATAGTTTGATCGTTATGTTTTAACCCCTCCTCCGTTTCTGTTATGCAGACAATGCTCCAGTGACGAAGACAATCGTGGTCGTGAGCGCTTTCCTCACGGTTCTGGCCGGTATCCAGGGTCGTTCTCTCAGGCTCGGATTGTCGTATCAGGTTTTCCCCTTTTTTCTGCAGATCTCAATGTTTTTTTTTCTTCTTCCGGATTTATTTTATGTGGCTATTGAAGGCTCTTTAATTCTATGCCATCTATTGCAATTTTTTCATCTTTCCATTCTGTTTGAATTTGGAAATTGGATATAAGTTTATGACTTTCTTGTTGGGTTTGGGCAAATGGAATCGCGTGGTCTGCCTTGGGTCTAACAGGCATGTTGTTTGGGTCTAACAGGTTGGTTGTGAGAGCTTTTTTGTGCTTTTTATATTTTGTCTTAGTTGCACAAAGTTTTCATCTTCGGAAGTGAGCAAGAGCAGCAAATGTGGGAGAGTAAAGAGCTGGTAGAGAAGTGAGTTTTCTTGTTGGAGAAATTTTTTTGATGCACGTAGAGCATCAGAATTGAGGTTAAATTTTGTGTGTTGTTACTATCACTACTGGGAGAACGGTTTATGACGATTGTGAACTTTTAGACTTTGCTGGCAACAATTTGTTCAGATTGTTGTTTATTCTTTGCCGTTGTATTATATAGGCGGGAATTCTCATCATTGACTAGTTATAAATGAGATCACTTTATGTTTATCTTGCATCTCTTTATGTTTTTTATCTTGTTCTCTTTGAAGGGGAATAGGGCTAATTTCCATTGTATTGCTTCTACCATGAGAGATGGAAAATTGTGTCAAGTCAAAGGCCTAAATTTCCTTAGTGAGGGAGTCAAGGAAAGACAAATAAAAGGTCTTGATATCCAGAAAAGAGGGATAGGCCAAGGCACGCTTATTCATCCCCTAATATGATATAAAAAGGATGGGTTTTACAACTTGAAGAAGCTGGTAGTTTTTCTTTATTGTTTCAGCATTCTTGGTGTATCAGTTTTGATCTACAGAGGGTGGTATAAGGTTTAAAATTCAAGAACCTATCTTATTAGCTTGATCCAAATGATGCTGGTTTGGTTGTATTGATACTTATTGTCAATGCTACTACACCATGTATCTTTACCTAATTCCACTCTTTTCAGCGGATAGGGGTGGTTTGTTAATGTTATAAATTCTGCAGCTTGAATTGATATCTAACTTTTGAATTCATGAAGAGGTTGTTGATTATGCTCGTGTTTGGTAAAAGAGGAAGCGGTGTAGTCTAGGTCATAGGAAACATTATGATTGATTTAATGGGCAAAGGAGCACTAACTACATGAGAATCAGAATGTTATCTTATTCCTCTTTTTTGTGAATATTTTTTATGTGTCTTGACTTTTAATATTGTTTTGTTGATCATATTTCTAATATTCAATTATTATTTTTCATATCATTTTATTGACTGATCTTCCCTTCTCAAATTAATCTGATCTTAGTAATGTTGTTGAATATATTTTCAAGTTTATTCAACCTATCTACATGTCCTATGGCAGGACATATTTGGAAAGTTCCCACTATGGAAGCTCATTGCTTCCACCTTTGCTTTCTCATCAACACCTGAGATGATTTTTGGCCTTTACCTGCTTTATTATTTTAGGGTCTTTGAGAGACAAATAGGCTCCAATAAACATACGGTAAGCATTCCTTGTGAACTATTATATGTGAACTTGCTTGTTCTTATGGAATTTCAAGCATGCTTTTTGTAGACCATCAACTTAAATGATAGTTTATATCTTTCTTTTTTTTGACCATCTTGCCTTATTGTTGATAGTTGATATGCAGATCTTCATAATATTTTCCATATTGTTGTCATTGATACTGGAGGCTCTAGCTTTAGCATACCTCAGAGGTAAATGCTGACACAGACATAATTTTTTTAGGAACATTATTGTTTAACTGGTAACAATTTTTTACATTTCTTTTTTTTCCTTCTCTTTCTCTTTGCTTTTATTTTAGTCGAATAAATTTATTTCTCAGTGGCAATTTCCTCTTTGAATTTATAGGATTCAGTACAAATATTTCTATCATCATTCCCTTTTTGGTCACATTTGGTTCATTGTAGGAAATGGAATCAGTATATTGCTATTGAAAGTCTTGAAAAGTATAACTTACATGTTTGATAAATGTTAGGAAACTGGAAACAAATGATCCAATTCTTTTTTTTTAACATGCTTAATTTATGAATTTAAAAGTGAAATAGATTACAACATCAAAGGCCAACAAGATGAATTCTGCAATCCTTTGGAGAGCCTTATCGCATTCATCCACCCTCTAGATCTGCTGGCACAAGATATTAGCTTAGAGAGCTTAATAGCTTCCATGCCAAAATTAAAGTGACTTGCTTTAGAATGGTCTTGGAATAATCTGGCAAGTCGAACAGTCTTTCTTTCCCTTTTTTTTTTTAATATGGTTGTGCAATTTCACCCAAAAAATTAACCAAAGCACATATATATATATATATAGAAAGTATATGCTGGAATTGGCTAGCAGTAAATTTCATAGTGAATGATTGTGAGTCCAAGAAAATAGATGAAACTCATTGACAGTGCATACACCTGAAAAGGGTGGAATAGATTAAACTCAAACACTACATATAGGGAGGATGAGAGATTTAATAGAAGAAATCTTTCATTAGTTAATAAATCTACCTGCAGATATTGCTTCTTTTTCTGTGGTTTTGATTGCAATAATTTCCATAATTTGGTACCTCTAATCTATATGAACCATATGCTCTTTTTGAAGAATATTTTTTCTGAGTTTTCCTGAGACTGTAATTGGTCTTGTTGGTGTTCAGAAATCAACCTTGTCAGTGTCTTTCTAACTCAGCTCTTGTTAAAGAATACACACACACATAAATATATATTAAGAAAAAATAAATTAATAATAGACACTTGCACTTTTCTTGTTTGAGCTGCTGTATTGACTGATTCTTCTTGATCGGGGACCCTTCGTTGCAGAGACGCTGAGTAACCTTGCTTCTGGACCATATGGCCTTATTTTTGCTGCTTTTCTACCCTTTTACTTTGACATTCCAGTTTCATCCCGGTTTCGTGTATTTGGGCTAAACTTTACTGACAAATCATTGATATATTTAGCTGGCCTTCAGGTGAGTTTTAATATTGAACTTTCCTTGTTTTGTAGATGATTTAACTTTGTACTTGATGTTGAATAAGCATATGTTATTTGTAATATTTATCTTCAGCTCCTTTTCTCATCTTGGAAACGATCCATAGTACCTGGTTTATGTGGTTTGCTCGCTGGGTCTTTATATCGCCTCAATGTGCTTGGCATCCGCAAATTGAAGGTCCATAATGCAAAATTTCTTCAATAAGTTTGAAATTCTTTACATCAATTTGTATGTTACAGTTATACATAAGGATATATTTTGTCCAAATGTTTTCCAGTTTCCAGAGGCATTTCTATCAGTATTTTCACGATTACCCTTGCCCTCAAGTGGTTCATCACCTATCTTGGCGAGAGGGAATGCTACTGGGAATACGCGACCATATCCTGGCCATCAGATGGAGGAGGTAAATACCTATTCTCGTAAAATGCTTCTTGAGAGTTGATTAGTCCTATTTCTCGAACAATTCATTTTGTCCATCATCTGAAAACTTGTGTTCATGTCAATTGTTTTATTACTTATTCATATTCATCCAAGTCAGACAGTTTAGCTTATAATGATTTACATGCCATTAAGTATGGGCCTTGGAGCTTGAAAGAAAAAGGTTGTCTAAGTGAAGGTATAGTGTTTTGGCTGTCAAATTAGTTGCTAAAGATGGGAGTATAACTCTAATGCTATGTTTGGTTCATGGAATGAAAATAATAAGGAATATGATAGTTATTTCAGGATCTGGAGAATTAATTGGAGATACAATTGGGATATGCATCTCTATCCTTGGATAATTTTATTCTTTTGTTAGATTTAATATATAGAGATGTTGTAAGTAATAAATAAAGAATTTCTCTCGGTAATGATAAAATCTCGCTAAGTAATAAACAATAGTTCCTTTTGTTTGTCTTGTTCACTTGTTTGTTGAGCATGCCCATTCTGCTTGGTCAATCTGCTTGACCGACTAGCCTTGTTTGCTTGTTCATCCCAATTTGCCCCTATGATCCACTTGGTTTGTTTGACAATTGGCATGTCTAGTTTGTATGGCTAACTAACTCTGCTCGACCTCCCCTGCTATTGAAATTATGCACTTGAGGAATGGAGTAGGAAAAATAATGAGGGATAGCTAGAGAAAAACAATTCCACGAGTTTGTTCTTTATAGGAAGTAGCAACCCTTGTTCAAAGCAATTCCCATAGAATAGAATTGCTATTCATCTGATCCAAATTAACTATAAAATTTGCAGCCCGCTAAGAGTTGGCTAATCTTGACATCCCAACGTGGCATCAAGTCATTTCCATGTAGTCTGGAAGACAAAAGCCTAAAATTTAGTGGTTAAAAAGCATGATTTAAAATCTCAACCCATGCCAAAGTTTAGGTCCGGACCGGAATAATATGATTTCGGCAGGGCTGGCCTTAGATTTTGAAGGGTCCGATGCAAAAAATAAAATAAAATGGGGCTTTTATACTCATATAAAAAATAATAAAATTGAAATACTATAAAAATAATTTTATTAACAGAACACATAAAATAAATTTATGTTTACGGATTTTAGGATTTAGGGCGATAGAAATAGAAAAATATCTTTTGAGACATTTTTATAATTTATTTTGTTAGATGGCGGACATTATTTTGTTAGCATTTACTTTAAAAAAATATATAAAAATTAAAAAAAAAAAAAGTGGGGCCTACCTTTTTAATTAATTTTTTTCAATTAAGGTTCTGTTTTGCATTTACTTAAACAATATTAAAAAAATTACAAAAAAAAAAAGTGGGCCCCGCCAGAGGTGGGACCTTGTGCGTCGGCTCCACCTTGACCACCCTAGAGCCGGCTCTAGATTTTGGTATCATATCATGTCGTGTCGATATGGTTTTGGTATTTTTTAGATATAAAATGTATTAATTAAAAATAAAAAAATTTAATCTAAATATTAAAAAAATATTTTTTTAAAAAAGGAAAAAAACGAGATTATGAC
>JBBMJZ010405597.1:0-12878 GCA_037833815.1 Zingiber zerumbet
CAATTTATTTACAAATATAGAGAAAAAGGGACAGAAAAAGAGTTTCTTTTCAAAATAGAGAGAATATAAACTACATCTAGATTTGCTTAATTAAAAAAAATGATATGAAAAAGAAAACATAACTGATACTTTTGTTTCACAGCATTTGCATATGTGTTACATGGACTCAATTTATCACACACACACACACATAAAAGAAGCTAATTAAGTAAATGACCATCTATACATAAGGTATTAATAAAAAAACTTGAATATATAGATATTAATTGATGCATGAACATATTTGCTCATAAATGCAAAGAATGACAACTAAAATGCTGCTGGCAATGAGGAGGATGAAAGCTAATCAAACAAGTTTGGAGGTTTATGGACAAAAGGAGTAGACTTTAAGAAGGCTGTTGATGGTCCTTGTGGAGTTGGTTGAGTTATCAAAGTTAAATACTATGCATTCTCTTTTATTCGTATTTCAAGATCCAAATGAAATGAAATTAAATTTGAATGATGCCTTAATTATGGTTTAATAGGCTGTGTGGCAATTAATTAACTGCTTAATATTCCATTTCTTTTGTGGATCGATCGACTAAAGGCAAGGGCTCAAGAAGTTGACGTTTCTCGATCATGGCACAGTGCACATTGTAGAGATGGTTCCTCGTAAACCATGTGGCATTCTTTGAGATGGATAATTGACCAACTGCATCATTAATTTGCTTATAATTAATTATTCAACCGTGCATAATAAATATTTTTAATTAATCTTATTAAATTTGGCCTTTGGTTGTTTGATCAATTAATATGGGGCCGTCTTATATTGCTTTTCAAGAGGTTGCTTCCACAATTCAAACTAGTGACCTCCAAATTACACATTAACAATTTTACTATTATATCATGATAATTCAGCTCTCTTAATAAAATAAAATGTATTAATTATATGCTAAAATTAATATTTGGTCAAAAATGCATAATACATACAAAAATGGTGTGTAGTTATGACCAATGGGGCTAGATCATCATTCCAATACAACCTTAACTAAAAATAAAAAAATTAACCTCTTCAAGATTTTTTTTAAAAATTTAAGTCAAAGTGCATGTCTCTCTTAATCTTGCATTTAGCTCTTACATTTAGTGTGCAAGTACATACAAGACATGAATATTTTTGTATATTGTAGAAGTAGATTTGTGCATATTGATTTTTTAGATTACTATTTAGTGTTTGAGTATGCTAAAAGACATGAATATTTTATAAGAATTTCATATAGTGAGAGGAAAACTAATTTTGTTGGTGTAAATTCTCCTAATTTAGTAAACTTTTAAGTAGTGTGTAAATATAATAATAAGCTTTATTTTTTTAAGATAGGCGTGATGTGGTGAAAACAACCGTGACCTATATATATATTTATATATTTTTAAATTAGAAAAATTATAAATTAAATAGGTATGAATATTTTCCTTTTTTCAAAGAAAAAGAATTAAATCAAAGTTACACTTTCTTGATTTACTCTGTAAATATTCAAAATTAATAGATAAATAAAAACAAAAAAAGTAATTAGAATAATATAATTATGTTATTTTATTTTATTTTATTTTTTATGATGAAGTATATTAAATTTTATTCGGCTTAATTTAGTGAGTTCTAATTTAATTTGGCTTGGGTTGAGCTATGTGCCTATGTATGGCTAAATGTAATTCGCTTGGAATAAAAAAAAAGTAGTTACAAGATTTAAAATTATAAAGGAATTTATTAAATATATTTTTTAAAATTATAATTTTTCATACAGAATGATTTTTTTTCCTTATAAAAATCCACTACAAAACATTTATAAAATCATGTCGGCGTATAGCTAGCACGGCTCACGAACCTGGTCATGTTGGACTCCGGTCTGGGACTGTCCGGTCCAGAATTGTCTAGGCCGGCCCGGGTCGCGCGGTCAAACCCCGAGGTAACTAAATGAGCGGGGAAACCGGCACGTGTCGCGCGCTCGATAGGGGCAAAACGGGGAAGGCAGTGACGAGAGATCCACCGACGGCGACGGCGACGGCGATGCTCGGCTCATCGTCCCGCGCTTTTTATTTATTGCGATCGGACTTCCGCCACCAAACTCTCGTCCGGCGGCCTTAAATCCCAGCTTTATTATCACCCGTACCATCTCTCTCTTTTCTCCATTCCCAAGAAATCCCCAAAAAGTTCGATCACAACTTTTTGAGGTTGCGAAAACAGATTAATTGAATTTAACATAAAAAAAAAATTGCAGCTTGTGCACGCATGATGGAGGCAGGCATTCTCTTCCTCTCCGTGAATAAATAAAATATAATTGCGAAGGGTCAGAATTTTTTTTTTTACTTTTGTTTATGTTCAAGGAGCCCACAAATCTTGCGTGGTTTGACTTTTTTTTTTCTGGTAAGTTCGCTTGGTTTCAGATAATTGCTGACTTTCTTTTAAACTTTTCGGCAATCAAAAATCCCAATCCATCGATCAAAATTTGTGTTTTTGAATTCACAACCATAAATTTTTCTACCAGAAAAGCATTATAACCCTGCGCCGCTGACCAGAACTCTTGATTGCTCGCATTGATTCACTGCTGCATCGACGCTCGGGTTCGTTTAGACGACGGATTCAGAGTTGCGTTCATTGAGTTTTTTTTTTTTTTTTTTTTTTTTTTTTTTTTTTTTGAGCATGAGCGGTGGTGAGATTTGAAGCTTGAGCTGGATTGATCAGTGGTCACTTGGTTTCTATTTCAGAGGACAGAAACAGGACACATGAGAGAGGATGAGAGGATGGTGGCTGAGAGAGCTGGCAGATCAAGAGGCAGCGCCAGCGCGCCCTCTCTCTTTCTCTTTCCGTTCTTTAATTCTGGAACATGTACAAGTGAAGATGACTACCGGATCAGGATCAAATCTTTTTGGTGAATTTTACGGCCAAATGCATGTCGGGAGTGTAGTAACGTACGTAGCGGTTGCTGCTGGATGTAGATGAAGAAAGAGCAAGGGAGTGATAGATTAGGAGGATTTGGGAGCAAAATGAAAATGTAGGAGAAGAATTTGGCGGAGTAAAATAAAATCATTGTGTAGTCTACAAGTAATAAATTACGTAGATATGGTTTGGAGAGGAGGATAATTATATATGGGTCCAAAATCCAGCAATTTTAAAGCCCCGGCCTTTTAAATCGCGTCAGTTGCTGTTAGCTTTAAATACAGAGAGAGAAAGGGAGGAATTCTCGGTAGCGTCTTAATAAGGGGAGAGGCCGAGACGGAGCCGGTCGAATCCGCCTGGATTGCGGCCGATATCAGCGATGCACATACCGCCGGTTTCCTCATTTGGCTCGCTCGACCAGATCATGAGGAGACTGATTTGAAAGGCGCCACCTTTAGGAGGAGGAGGAGGAGGAGGAGGAGAGGAACACGAGGCGGCGGAAGGTAGCGTTGCGACGCCTTGGAAATAGACGCCATCATCTCGCGCGATCGCTTAGCGGATACTCACCTGTAACCGCTTGAAGTCAGAGCAGCAGTGGCAGTGGGAGTGAGAGAACAAAAAAAAAGGAAAGAGGAAAGAAGAAAGAGGCGGTGCGGGCGTTGGGAACGGCGGCCGGCGGCGGCGGCGGCGAGGATGGACTCCGGCGATGAGCAAGATGTTCCTGACTCACAGGGGAGGAAGAAGCGGTATCACCGGCATACTCCGCGCCAGATTCAGGATCTCGAAGCGTATGCTCTGTTTCCTTGTACCATTCTACTCGCTTTAGAGATTTTGATGGTGTTTGTGTTGCGGCACTGGCTTCGCCTTCTCATGGGTTTTGTTTGTTGCGTAGGATGTTTAAGGTGTGCCCGCACCCCGACGAGAAGCAGAGGATGCAACTGAGCCGGGATCTGGGGCTGGAGCCGCGGCAGATCAAGTTCTGGTTCCAGAATCGCCGGACGCAGATGAAGGCAACTAACCTCTCTCGATCATTTTGTTTTCCATCCTCTTTGGCTTGCTGTTCACGATCCCCAAATTGAATTTTGATACGGTTTTGAGATAAAAGGAGCGACCTTTGGCGTTGTTTGATGGCACTCTGCTACTTTGCAGGCCCAACAAGAGCGGACGGACAACTGCCTCCTCCGCGCCGAGAACGACAAGATCCGGTGCGAGAACATCGCCATGAGGGAGGCGCTCAAACACGTCATCTGCCCCTCCTGCGGCGGCCCGCCGTCGAATGAGGACTCCTACTTCGACGAGCAGAAGCTGCGCATGGAGAATGCGAGGTTGAAGGAAGAGGTAAGCATCAAGCTCACTACCCTTGTTTGGAAATGAACACATATTATTGCTTCAGTAAACAATGGCTCCAAAATATGGCAATTCAATCATTGTTTGAGCCAGAAATTGCTGCTCTAATGTATCTAGAAAGAGATTGAATCACTAAATCAGTAACTATTCTCTTGGAGTAGGACTAGTTTGCCAGTTGTTATCAACAAGTCGACAAATCAAGAGGTCACTTTTGTTTTGCTACTTTGGCTTTAAACGGGTGATCCTTTAGTCACCAACACATGTTAATCTAATTTTAATGAAGATTAAATAATCATAAATATGTCATCGTCATTTAATTGTACAGTATTAACTTCATGAATTTTGTTGTTGAATGCGCACCATTGTTGCCTGTGATAATTAAGGTTAACTATGTTGCCTCCCTTCCTCCTTGCTACCAATTGCAGCTCGATCATGTCTCAAGTATGGCATCAAAATACCTCGGAAGGCCAATCACCCAGCTTCCCCCAGTTCAGCCACTATCCATATCTTCACTTGACTTATCGGTCGGGGGATATAGCAATCCAGGATTAAGCCCCTCTCTTGATCTTGACCTTCTCTGTCGGAGTTCTTCTTCGGCCTTTCCATATGCATTTCCAACAGCAACTTCCGAGCTTGAAAAGCCTCTAATGGTGGAGATGGCCACCAATGCAATGGAGGAATTCATCAGGCTAGTGCAGACTGATGAACCCCTCTGGGTGAAGTCGGGCAGCGATGGAAGGGACATGCTTCAACTTGAAACTTATGAAAGGATGTTCCAGAGGCCTGGCCAACAACTCAAGTTACTGGATACTCGAATTGAGGCATCGAGGGATTCAGCTTTGGTCATTATGAGTGCTTTGGCATTGGTTGACATGTTCATGGATGCAGTACGTTTCCATCTTGATTGTGTAGAGGGCACATGATCTTCTTAAACGACATTTTAACTCGAATTTGATTATGTTTCAGAGTAAGTGGCAAGAGTTCTTTCCCACAATAGTTTCCAAGGCAAGGCCTATTGAGGTGCTGGCTTCAGGAATGGCAGGAAGTCCTAGTGGATCGTTGATATTGGTAATGTTGCATCACTTGAAACTCTTGTTAATTGTACCAAACCACCAAACACTGTTCCTTTATGCTACATACTGATCTATCCAAGAGAATGCAGATGTATGCGGAGATGCAAGTTCTTTCACCAGTGGTTCCAACTCGTGAGTTCTGCTTTCTTCGCTATTGCCAGCAAATTGACCAAGGAATGTGGGCAGTAGCTGATGTTTCGGTGGACTTTCCCCGAGATAATCATCTTGCTTCGCAGTCAAGGAGGCTTCCTTCTGGTTGCTTGATTGAGGAGGTGCCTAATGGCTATTCTAAGGTATTGGCATACTGTAAAGTGATGATAGCTCAGTTTTTTCTCCCTTCTCATAGCTTAACTGAACAGCATTTGGTCATCTTGATGTAGGTCACTTGGGTTGATCATGTGGAAATTGAAGAAAAAAATCCAGTTCATGTTCTCTTCAATGACCTAATAAGTAGTGGTATGGCGTTTGGGGCGCAGCGGTGGCTCACCACTCTTCAGCGAATGTGTGAAAGATTTGCTTGTTTCTCTGTAGCTGGAGTTCCAACTAGAGATGCTGGAGGTACATATTATTTCCATTGCAATCTTTAGCCAAATATAATGGTGACAATCCAAATAACTAAATTCTAGATGATTGAATGATTTGCTAAATTTTGTATCAGTTGCTCCGTCACCCGACGGTAAGAGGAGTATGATGAAGCTTGCTCAACGAATGGTGAGCAACTTCTGTGCCAATGTTGGTGCATCAATTGGTCATAAATGGACGACTCTCTCGGGACCTAGTGACATAGGAGTTAGGGTTACACTTCACAAAAGCACTGATGTTGGCCAGCCTAACGGTGTCGTCCTCAGTGCTGCAACTTCTATTTGGCTTCCTATATCACCTGAAAGTGTCTTCAGCTTCTTCAAGAACGAGCGAACTCGAACACAGGTTCAAATGCTCAACTTCCCCTGTTGTTTCCCAATAATAAGTAACTTTTTGCTCTATTTTTCTTCTTCTTTTCAGTGGGATGTTCTCTCGAATGGCAACACTGTACAAGAGGTGGCACATATTACAAATGGATCCCATCCAGGGAACTGCATTTCCCTTCTTCGTGTATGTCTCCTTTCTCGATCCCCGTTAATTTCCTCTCCCTAATTGTGTTTGTATGAAAGGTCACTTCATTAGATAGATTGCAAACCAAGTTGTGTTTCAAAATTTTGCTAGATAGGTACTTGCCTAGTTCTGATTACCTTCACCTGCAAATGAATGCCAACTACTCAAGTTAGGAAGGCTAGATGTAATGAAAACAAAGCATCCAGTGTCAGAAAGTTTTAATTGCCTCTTTTATGATGGTGAATAAATAGGGTCTCAACTCAGGGCAGAACACCATGTTGATACTCCAAGAGTGCTTCACTGATGCATCGGGCTCGGCGGTGGTTTACTCTCCTATCGATCTACCAGCGATCAACATTGTCATGAGTGGGGAGGATCCCTCCTACATACCCATCCTGCCTTCAGGCTTCACCATTCTTCCAGACGGACGATCGACAGGGGGACAGGGGGCATCATCTAGCTCAAATCCTATGGGTGGGTCATCAGGCTCGCTGGTCACCGTGGCTTTCCAAATTCTTATGAGCAGCTTGCCATCCGCAAAACTTAACCTGGAGTCAGTAATGACAGTCAATAACTTGATAAGCACCACCGTCCAGCAAATAAAGTCTGCCTTGAACTGTCCTTAACTCTGAAGAGAGAATTGACGGGCTAGTTTTGTTCTTCCACTTCTCTCCTTTAACTTGCAGGTATTTGAAGCTGGCATTGAAGAAGGGGATTAACGTGGGGTATCTTTGTTGGTTGGTTGGACTTGAATGCCTTCAAATCCTGGCCTTAAATTGCAACTTTAAGATGCTGGTGCCACTCTCAGTACATCCCAATTTTTTTTCCCTCTCTTTTTCTCACAGGAATCAGTCAGGCTTTAAATTTACAAGTTGTTAATGAAGGAGTCAAGAACGCACCATACCTGTTTCTCCTCTTTCAGCTCGCTCTTTTTCAACGTTTTTAGATTTTTTTCCCCCCTTTTTTAGGATTAATTTGCTCACTCTTCTTTTGCTCTCCTCACTCCAGTCCTATTTTTTTTTTTTTTTTCCTTCTCTTTTCTTGATGCAGCAAGTGGTTATGGTTCGGGTATTGACTTCTGTCCTTGAGCATTTATTAATGAGCATTTACTTGCAAGATGGTGTAGATGGTCTATGGATTCATTATGAATTTATGATGACTTTGGGAACAGTAAGAAGCATCTAAATTGAACTTGAAATGTGGTACAGTGGTCCCTCTGATCACTGTGGCTTAGCGTGGCTTCGATGTTGTATGATCTGCTTAAGGGCCATGCCTTCTAGCTTTGCGTTAGCTGTTGAATTAAGGTCTCAACCTTTGTTACATCCAAGAGTGAAAGGTAACGTGCTTGCTTTATTGGTGTTGTACTCTTCATTCCTCTGTTCCGTTTCCACGGCCAATGAAGAGCCAGCCAGCCAGCTATTCCACACTTTACTAGCTATTTAATTAGCTCATAGCAAGTTAGCTGATGTGTGGCACGAAGACAAGAAATCTTTTATTCGAGAAAGTAAGCAAGGCAATAAGCCAACAAATAACACACATGCAATAAGTAACTTGATCTTTATCTATTCAAAAACCAGCAATTGAACTTTGGACCAATGCATCCTCTGGCATAGCGACAAAATTTAGAGGAGCAGTCGACAACCTTCTCTCGTCTCCTTAAAGCAGCAATTGTAACGGCCTGAGTAGGAGTGCGGTGCCAGCAGCTCTGGAGTTGCATGACCAGCGGAAGTGACGGGTAGACGACCTATTTGTCTCCTTAAAGCAGCAATTGTAATGGCCCGAGTGGGAGCTCGGTGTCAGCAGTTCTGGAGTTGCCCCATTTAGGGGACCCAGTTACGAAGCCATTGGCATTTCCAATTTTTCTAGTGCCCCGTCTTGGAATAGGTTTGGATCAATAAATTGCAGCCCTTTTCAGTGAGAGGCAGATTCCTGCAGTAGTGAATAGAATAGCTCGCCAGCACCAAGCAAAACTAATTTACCCTGTATTTTAGTCTTTCCTCTGCCTTATGTCGTCTTGTAGAATGGACACCAACCTGACCTATACAAAACGAAACAATGATCAAACGATGGAAACCCATTCCTGAATTCAAATAGTTGTGGAGGTTGATCCTACCCCACCATATAGGAGGACCATATTTTTCTCATCCTCCCAAGCAAATACTTTGTTCATTAGATTGTTGACTATTAGCTGGAAGCAAGATGTCATGAGAGTTAATTCGTGCATGGTTAGGAAAGCTACGTTGGAGCCAACATGCACCTGGAATTTTGCTGACAGTCACCCTTGCATTTTCTGCCCGTTTTAGATTTAAATGAGTACCTCTTCCAGCAGTACACTTGCTGGTGTCCTGCAAACAACAGAGTGCTAGCTGCATATACAAGATTCGAATATTTATAATAGCATCTCCAGTATGGATTAGCGGACTAATAAGCTTGAGCAGCATAGGATAGGATGAAGAAGAGTGACTGAGACTTTAATCTAGGGTTAGTTTATAATGTATCATAAATATTGATATTGTGAAAATATGCATAGGAAGAGATTCTCTCACGGCATGTGAGCTCGCAGAGGTGTAAATCCAGAGATTTATATTTTGCATTGAATTAAGTTGACTTGTATACGAGCACGACCTGCACGAGTCAAATGCGGGACTAATCAGAACAAAATTTACCCAAATGAATCAACCAATGTTTTGTCATATGAATCTTTCTTTTGCAAACTGTTTACGTGAGTAACGAATGAATTAATTGAGAACATGTAATCGCCAAGTGAAACGGCCAACTATTGGTGTAGATATGACGATAAATGACCTTTATTTGATCATTTACTATGGCGTAGGTATGAAGCTCTTATATAAGGAAGCCCTCCATGACCTTGATCAATGAGAAGCAGAAGCAAGAGAAAGCAATCTCCATCCACTTTGTCCCCCATTTTTCCTCTTTGTCATGCATTTTTGCTCTGTAGAGTCATTGTTCAAGTACTAACTCAGTTTGTCACAACCATCAGTGTTTGGTGGTCATTGCAGTTTGTGGTTGTATCCTAGGAAATAGACGTCCTTTGTAACCTTGAAGCATAGCCTGAAGGAGACAAATCTATTTTAAGGAAACTACATTAAATGTAATTCTCGAAGTCTCTATTTCCAAGCACTTGGAAACCCATTCGAACTTGGGATTATTTTCTGGGTAATTTGCATCTCTTTCTTAATTAGGTACAACGACCCATCCGGGCTTGGTGACATTTGGTAGTCGGGCGACTCTTCCAACACAGCTTGCTCTTAGATTTATTGACCGACTTGGCTGACTCGGCAACTCGACACTCGGCTGAATTGGCTACTCAACAATTCGCGACTAGCCACTCGACTGGCTTAGTGACTTGGCCATACAAGATAGTTTGGTCATACAAGGTAAACCAATCTTTCAGGCACCTCAATCATCTCAAGTAATTCATCCTTCTCTACTTGACAACTTGAGCCTTTTCATAGACAAATTAAAATTGAATTATGATTTCAATTCAGCAATTTCTCCTATTTCTCTGGCAATAACATTGCCCAACACATTTTGTCATATTCTTCAAGCCATCCCTCTTCTTCACATGCCAATAGCCATTTATTCACTCTGTTTAACTTTTGAAATTTGCTTCCCAATGTTAGCCAGGAGTTCAGAAGGATCAACAAGACCTAAATGGACTAGGAGTTAGTCCAGGAAATGCCAGTAATTATGATGATTTAGCCAAAAATGTAATTGAGGTTTTCATTCAAGAATCCACCAATGCGCAGGTCTTCTCTGGTGCTGTGCTCATCTCAGGTTCGATGTGTGTTCTCCTGCATGCCTCTTCCATTCCTGACCTCTTGCCTGAAACAAGTTCTTTCATTCTGCCAACCATTTTTTTTTTTAAGTCTCTCAATCTCAGTTTCTATCTATCAATAAAAAAATTATAATGAGTTTAATAGCACAGATAACAATAATGCAAATATTAATGGGCTTCTCTATGCATCTTCTTTTTAGTTGTAAATTTAAGGACAACTTGAGTTAGGCCATCCAAAGTTGCATCACTAATATTAGTGGGCTTCTCTACGCAGACTTGGGTTCACTTCTTCAACTATCTTCTCCATGGCAAGCACACCACACAAACAATGCACCTCGTTTACATGCTCCAACACTTTGCCAAGCTCAAGCCTAACAGAATGGAAGCAACAGATGCTTAGTGGACATCATGTTGAACAAACTGGCGCACGAAAAGAAAGTATATTTTACACAAAAGGATAGATATGCATACTGTTGATTGTCATAGCGAATTCAAAATCTGTCCAGAACTAAGAACTATTTTCACACGGATTGTTAGAGATATTGAGAATTTATTAAATTTAAATTATATAAAAATTCAATTCAAACTTAATAATCTCAAACAGTAAAGCCAAGACTATGTGGGAAAGAGAAATGCTGAGGTTTGTATTTGACACAGTTTTTTTAAAATATATTCGTCCCTTCTTATTGTGCTTCAAGATAATGTTGGACATCTATTTTCTAAGATAGAAAACCACGTAGACAACAAAACATAAATTGTTCATGGTGATTACTTGAATGTTATCACCAAAAGAGCTATCGAGCAGAGTGCACGACAAAGAGAAAGAAAAAGAGGAACGAAGGTGGAAGGATTGCTTATGCAGCAGCTCTCTTTTGCATGTCTTCCTCTTTCTCTGTCTTTGGTCGCAACCTCCTTATTTAGGAGCTCGGACCCTTAGTAATATTAAATGGTTGAATAAAAGTCATTTATTGCTTTTCTTGCTCAGTCGAGAAATATCAACGACTATCAATGGTTGACTGTTTCACTTGGACGATCACAGATTGACCAGTAATCGTCAATCATTTTAGATCCGCACATCAATACTTCCATTACATAGCAAAAGGAGGATTCAAATAGCAAAACATTTGCTTGAGTAAATTTTACCTTAACCAGTCATACATTTGATGCATGTAAATTGTGTTCGCACACGAGTCATCTAGGTTCAATGTAATTCGAGATTTGGATTTGCAACTTATGCAAGCCCATGCGTGAGAGAAAGTCTCTCCCCATACATATTCACAATATTCATTGATTGTTATTCAATAGACCCTAACTATAAAATCATACAACTATCAATATAAAACTAAACTCTCATTCACAATAGAATCTTCTTCCCTTCCACCTCTTTTCCGTTGACAATTTCTTTTCAACACTAATAATGTAACTAGACAAATAGAGCACACATTTGCATGTATTTGACATTTGAAAATTTCCACATTCGTACTTGAGTTCCAACAAAATTAAAAGCACACATTAACTCTGAACGATGTCAGCATCTATACTAGATAATGCAACAGACCTCTAGCTGATTAAAAGAAATTAGAGAGTGGCAGAGTGGCACCAAAAATTATAAGCTCTCTAAATACCACAAATAATAGGTTGCTACATTGACAAAGATACACTGCCGAAAGATCAATCAAATTTTTTGTGGCAATGAGCATTATTATGAACGCTATCACGAAGGAACTCCGGTGTTGTCATATGCAGTGTCTAATGGTACAACTTCTGATACAATCGGCAATCATACCAGTGAATCAATTTTTCCTTGTCAAATCGGCATCAACAATATTAAGATGCACATTATTGTTATTTGATGATAAATTACTGGCAGAAACTACTGAGAATTAATTAACTTTAAGGTCTTCTTGTCTTTAATTTCTGCAATGAAAAAGAAAAAAATAGGCTGGTTACTCGTTGACTCGGTTAGCTAGGCTTGAACCATAACCGGCCCGACTATGGCCGTGCCGATTACAGTTCAAAGGTGAAATGAACTAGAACCGCCGGTTCAATTCAAATAAATTATTTGTTGTTATCGAGATTTGACTCTAGTATCCTAACCAACTAAGCTATAACATATAAATATTTGTATATCATTAGTTAATTATTTAATAATTAATCAATAATTTTATTTGCTATATCACTATTCTTAATATTTGACAGAAGAGTATTTAAGTAAAAAAATAATTTCTTTTAATTCTTTAACCGTTTATTTATACTAGTGTGATTTAAAATCTAGAGGGAAGGAGTAAGAACAATTCTGACCATTAGACTAATGGTTTATATTTTTAGGAGAAAGGAGTTTTTATTTTTTTAAATGGTTTTTATTGATGACAATACTTCTAAAGTTAATGATGCTCTTTTAAAACCAGACAACTTAAGTGCAAATCCTTCTTCATATTTTTTAATAAATTTATAATTTTAAAATATTTTTTAAAATAATAATAATTTTAAATCGTGATGAACCGTGAATCGAACTGTGGACCAACGATTTCGAACTGTTACCATCTTGGATGATTAAAATTAAGGATCGACATGTTAAAAACCGTCTAATCAACGGTTCCGAGTCGTGGTTGGATAGGTGCAAGGAATGAGACAACTGACAAGAACATTTACCCACAAA
>JBBMJZ010405629.1:0-12875 GCA_037833815.1 Zingiber zerumbet
CCTATCGCGTGGAGTCCGTTGAGGATATCCTTGATCCTCGCGTGAAGCTGACTCGTCGTTTCTCCTTCCTGCATTTTAACGTTAAATAATCTATTTAATAAGAGGTTGATTTCGTTACCTTAGCGTCGCTTGTTCCTTTATGTAGCTCGATCAATTTGTCCCATAATTCCTTTGTGTTCTGGTGCGGTCCTACCCAGTTCAGTTCTTCCTTCATCAACCCGCATTGTAGTGTGTTGAGAGCCTTAAAGCCCATTGACGGCTTCTTCTTCATGTCCGGAGTCCACTGTTTCGGGTCTAGTGGAATTCCGGAGTTGTCAACTGGTGTTCTGTAGCCTTTTGTGGCGTTGAACCATTGGTCAGAGTCCGTCTTCAGGTAGACTTCCATCCTTTTCTTCCAGGATGGAAAGTCGTCTCCGTTGAACAAGGGAGGGTGTACTGTGCTGAAGCCTTCAAGTTGAGACATGATTAACCTGCACACACACACAAAAAATAGACAAAGAGATCCCAAGACTATGTCTTGAATTAGTAGTGCGGGAAGAAATAAGAATAATAAAAAGAACTGAATTGATGTTGCACAAATTCAGATTAATTGCAATGGAAAATGTTTCCAAAAAGGTAATATTACCAGTTTGAAATTTTATGAAAAACTGAAAGCCAAAAAAAAAACTTAAAAGAAAGTTCACCCACTGTCTGATTGGTGGTTGCACCAAATCAGAGCGGTACCTACCCTGATACCACTTGTTGGATCATGAGTTTCGTTATAGGAGGGTGAATAGAGATTTAAAATTTATCAGAGATACACAGCGGAAAACACGAAAGCAGAACAAGCGAACAATGCTGACACAAGTATTTTTTACTTGATTCGGAGCCTGTGTCGACTCCTACTCCAAGGCTCGCACGCAAGGGTGCTTTCGATGGACAATCCACTAGCAGTTCGAAATAATTGTTTACAGTTAAAGTACAAGAATTCTAGTAGAAATACAATACCGACAAGACAAAAGAAATGAAGAGAATGAGTTGTCAGTTGTTGGAGCAGCAGGGCGTAGTTGATGTGTTTGGCGCAGCGTACAGGAGCTCAAGTGTTCTGCTCAAAAATGATTACTGAAGTTGCTCCCCGAGGCCCCTTTTATAGCCTTTGCAAGACTGATCCAGATCCTCGATCCTCATGATCAAATTTGACCCGAAGCGGATCGGTCGACCAATCCCCGGTTCGGTCGACTAATCAGATGATTTACACCTCATCTGATCCACTCGCTCCACTTTGATCTAGTCAAGTCCTATCCAAGGTTCAGTCGACCGATAAACAGGTTTGGTCGACCGATCAATCTTCTCTGACCCGATCAACTCGGCTTGATCCAGTCGACGCTCATCCTTGGTTCGGTCGACCAATCCCAAGGTCCGGTCGACCGATCCCCTGGTCGAACCCGGTCCATCCACTAGATCTCTAACCTGCTGCTTCTTGGAGGTTTGGTCGACCGATCCAAGGTTTTGGTCGACCGATCCCGATCAGTTCTAACCCTGCAAAAATGTTAGTCTCCTACAAAATAAAGTCAGAACAGAAAATGATTAAATAGAATATTAATTAGATTCTGTCCCACCGGGACCAGAATCTAGTCAAGATCTCGACTTAGAGTTTCGAAATGGCTCTAAGTCGAATCGGCGCCTAAATTCCCTTCTCGAGAACGCGTCCTCACAGTCACTCCCCTCCAGTGACTTACCTTCACTTACCTGCCAGACGTCCGGTCAGTCCGTCAACCCGTCTGGACTTCTCGCCAGCTATCTGGTCAACCCGTGGATCTAGCTGGATTTCGTGCCAAACGTCCAGTCAGCCCATCGACCCATTTGGACTTCGTGCTAGCTATCTGGTCGGCCCGTTGACCTAGCTGGGCTTCTCCTGCACACTTGATCAGAGTGTTAGTTAACAACAAAACTAACTTAACCTATTTTTTCATTCATCAAAACCTGAGTTAAACCGTTAGTGCTAACCGCACCAACACTTCTTTGGATGTATGTCTTGGTAAATTATTGCGTGATGAACAAAGGTTGGCTACATAAGCTGTTATAGGTGCATCACAGGAAATATCTGCACTATTAATGTTGCTTATGCAACTCAAGGGAGGAACCATGGAAAGGGTCAAATACAATGCTACAACTGCAAGGAGTTTGAACATATTTGTTGGTGCAATCAACCTCCAAGATTTTAATGTCTGACAAATATGTTTAAGTATAGTTAATAGAGTTTGATCAAGGAAAGACATAGTTGTAGGCTAGGCAAGGGAAAACTCGGTAAATCGTGGAAGCCAGGTGGATTGGATAGGTCTAGAGGACCTTATCCCTGGATAGTAGAATACTGAGTCTTGGAAAGTCCTAGTTGTAGGCTAGGCAAGTGAAATCTCGGTAGATCGTGGAAGCCAAGTGAATAGGTCTAGAGGACTTGATCCCTAGGTAGCCAAATACTGAGTCTTGGTGAGTGAAGTCAGGTGGAGAAAACCCTAGGGGGTGGTAACCTTAGATTCTGATGAGTTAAGCTAGATGGTAAAAATCCTAGGGGGAGATAACCTTAGGTAGTGAGAAGTCTTAGAAGAGTGAACTCCAAGCAAGGTTGATCCGATGGTTTCCAATCGACCGCGTGCGGTCAACCGGACCAGCGGATCTCGATAAATCTAAGTTTAGGTTTACCATAGTATTTTGTATTACTATTATTGTTATTGGCTAATGTAGTATTGCGGGGGTCTTAGTGGATCAGACGATCAAAAACTAAGCAGGCCAAGTCCAAACAGGTCTGGAGGACCAATGTTTGGCAGGTAAGTTGAGGTATGCAACTGGAGGAGCGACAGTGATGTCGTATTCCTGAAAGGAACAACCTAAGGTCGCTGATCCAACTAAAGAAACTGGAATGGTTTCTAAGTTAAGATCAAGACAGTTGAACTATCTATTATTATTACTCATGCATTAGATATATTATTACGGTGCTAATATCTGTTTTGCAGGATTATTGTCTAACACTGTTTTGCAGGTTCAGCCTGATCGGTTGGCCAAACAAAGCTAACTCAGAATAGACACCAGTTTAGATCAAACAAAGCGAAGTCTGATCAAAACTTGATCAGTCGACCGAACCAATGGATCGATCGACCGAACCCTGACGATGTGGCATAGATCAGTTTGGTCAGAAGTAGAGAAGGAAACTAAGCTGATCGGTCGACAGAACGATCACCTCATAAATGCAGCATTAAGTGTGAATCTTGACGAATAGGGAAATTCTCTATTCAGTCGACCGAAAAAGTGATCAGTCAACCAAACACTTTAATGTCATTAAATGCCGAAGATCGAATCAGCATTAGATCTCAGCGAAGATGGAAGGGAGCTGGTTCGGTCGACCGAACATAGGGATCGGTCAACCGAACATCGACGACTCTTATAAAAGTGAGATCGAGGTCCGAGGCTAGGCAATAAAATCTGTTTGGTTCGAAGTTCATCTCTGTGCTAGCTGCTGTTGTTCGTGCTACTACTCTACAACTCATCTTCACTCAAGCAACTACTTCGTTCAAGTGCCGACCGAGATTCATCTTCCATATAAGTGTCGATATACTTATATTAAAGCTTGCATTATACTTAAACTCATATAAGATAGTAGGTTGTTACTATCTTATATTCTTGCATATTGTATGCACTGCTTCTTTCTGAGGTTTTTTGGAAAGAAGAGTTTTAGTGGATTGCCCAACGGTGCGATTAAGGATTGCGGGCCTTGGAGTAGGAGTCGACCTAGATTTTGAACCAAGTAACCGAACATGTTCTTAATTTTCCATTGCACGACTTTGATTTAAAAGAAAAGTTTTTAAAAACGCAATATTCACCCCCTCCCCCTCTATCACACTCTTTCGATCCTATAATACTGGTTTCAACCATGGTAAGAAATTCTACAATTATTGTAAACAACATGGACACATTATCAAGGAGTGTTCTACATGTCTAGAGAATCGGCGAGCTCAAGCTTTTCAAGCTATTATTCTATACCATAATATTATTGGTCCTATATATATGGCCACTAGCACCAATCAATCTATTCTTACTCCATAAATGGTCCTACAAATGATTCTCACAACCTTTTCCACTCTTACACTTCAGAGACAAGGTAAGACTACTTCTCCATGGTTTGTTGACTCTGGAGCATCCAATCATTTGACTGGGTCATCTGATTTGTTGTATAATGTATGGTAGTGTAATGGCTCACAAAATATTCAGATTTCTAATGACAATAATCTTCCAATTACAACCATTGGTGATATAGGGTCTTCTTTTCATCATGTATTTGTCTCTCCTGGGTTGTTTATCATTTTAATTTATGTTGGCTAGATGGTGGATAACAATTGTGATATACATTTCTCTCATGGTGGTTGTATTGTACAGGATCAAATGTTAGGACAGGTGATCGCGAAGGGGCCTAAAGTGGGAAGATTATTTCCATTGTAATTTACTGTTCCTAGAAATTTGTCCTTCTCTTCTATTGTTTTGCAAATAAGGTTGATGCTTAGCATAAATGTTTGGGCCACCCAAATAGTGTGGTTTTAGCTAATTTAATGATGTGTGGTTTTCATGGTAACCACGATCAGTCTTTTAATCTTCAATTGCCTCTTGATTGCTCCACTTGTAAACTTGCGAAAGTCAAGTTTTATCTTTCCCTACTCGTAGTGGTTGTGCTAATACATGCTTTGCAATAACATATAGTGATGTTTGGGGTATTACTTCAGTCATTTCCCATGCATAGTATAAATATTTTATGACATTCATTAACGATTATAGTTGTTTCACATGAATATATTTTTTACACAGTAAAGCCAAAAGGTGGTCATTGTTTTTAAAAAAAAAAATTGGCTTATATTCAGACACAATTCTCCACTTGTATTAAGGTTTTACAATATGATAATGGTGATGAGTATCTATCACATGATTTTCAATCTCTTTTGCATCAAAAGGTATTATATCTCAACGATCATGTCTTTATACTCTTTAGCGAGATGGGGTGGCTGAACATAAATATCGTCATTTATTGGATATAGTACGTACATTACTCTTGGAGTCTTCAGTTCCACCTAAATTTTGGGTAGAAGCTTTAACTACTATTGTTTATTTGATTAATTGTTAGCCCGACCCTCTCAACAATTGAATTTTGATTCTCCTTACTATTATCTTTTTGGCATGCATCCTAATTATCACATGTTGCACACATATGGATGTGTTTGCTTAATCCACTTACCTTCTCATCAGCGACACAAACTTACAGCTCAGTCCGTATGGTGTGCTTTTATCAGTTACAACAATGCTCAAAAGGGGTTTTTTGTATTATTATGTTGTTATTAATCGTATGCGTATTTCCATAAATATGATTTTCTTTGAACATGAGTATTATTTTCCACAACATGTTTCTCCTTCCGAAAATATTCTTCTTCCTAGCTTTGATGACATATCTCCACCAATTGCACATTTTATACTTGGAATTATATATCAACAACAAAATCGATCGTCACAAATTCATCCCAACCCTGATCCAATTACTGCTCTGGTGGTTATTAAAAAATTCTCTTACATCCATCATCCTCCTAAAAGATATGGTTTCTCTGCCACTTTAGCTGATACAACAGTCCCTACCTCTTATTCATATGCAACTAAACATCCATGTTGGGTAAAAGCTATGCAAGAAGAACTTCAAGCTCTTCAGGAGAATCACACTTGGGATATTGTTCCTTGTTCAACTGGTGTTAAGCTCATTGGTTGTAAATGGGTATATTCTATTAAGCTGTGGTCTGATGGTTCACTTGATAAATATAAAGCAAGGTTAGTAACACTCGGTAATCCACATGAGTATGGAGTAAATTATGAAGACATTTTCTCCTGTAGCCAAGATGAGTGAGACTTGTTCTAGTCATTGCAGCTTCCAAGGGGTTGGTCATTATGATAAATGGATGTTAAAAATGCCTTTTTGCATGAAGACCTTAAGGAAGAGATTTATATGAGTCCACTATCAGAATTATTTTCTACACCTTCATTTGATATTTGCAAGATGAAGCATTCACTCTATGGTTTAAAGCAGGACGCACATGTTTGGTTTGATAAGTTCTGCTTTACGCTTATTAGCTTCTCCTTTGTCCAAAGTCAATATGATTCCTTTTTATTTTTGTACAAAACTACTAATGAAATCATCTTACTCTTGGTATATGTTGATGATATTATTATTCAACATATAATTATTACATGGACTGACTCTGTTGATGATATTATTATTACATGGACTGACTCTGCCTTGATTTCTCAGCTTTAAGAGCATCTTCAAGGTTCTTTTCATATGAAAGACTTGCGTCCTTTACACTACTTTTTAGGCCTTGAGGTGCATTCTACTTACACCAACATAGATACCTCCAGGAGATAGTCACTTTGGCTGGTTTGCAAGATGGATGTTCCGTTGATAACCCTTTAGATGAGGGAGATTTTCATATAGACAACGAGTGGGGAACTTAAACTATCTTACTATTACTCGGCCTAATATTTCCTTTGTTGTTCAACAGGTTGGTCAATTTATACAGGCGGCTAGGTGCCTAGGCACCTTCACTTGGCCGTTGTTTTACACATTGTTCACTATTTGCAAGGCACTTCTGCTCGGGGTCTTTTCTTTTCTATGGGTTCTCTTATTTGTTTGATTGCATATAGCGATGCTAATTGGACTGGTTGCCTTGATACTCGACGTTCAGTTACATGTTGATGCATGTTTCTTGGTTCTCTCATTGCTTGGAAAAGTAAGAAGCAAGATCGGATGTCTAAATCTTCCACAGAGTCGGAGTATTGCGCTATGTCCTCTGGTTGTTCTGAAATAGTTTAGATTCGGGGATTGTTGGGTGAGCTTGGGTTTCCCCAAATTGAGTCTACTCTACTTCAAGCGAATAATACTAGTGTTATTCAAATTGTTGTTAATCCAGTATTTCATAAGCACACCAAGCACATTGAAGTGGATTGTCACTCTATTCATGAAACATATGATACACATGTCATCGCTCTTATGCATATCACCATTGAACTTCAGATTGTTGATATGTTACTAAGACTCTCTCTCGACACCGTCATCACTTTCTTGTTAACAAATTGATGCTTGTTAATCACTCTGACATTAATTTGAAGAGGGATATCAATAGCAAAAATTATAGACTATTAATTATGAAATATATTTTTCCATAGTTATGTTAATTATGCTATTGGTTGTGTATATATTATTACTTAGAATAGATTATCTGTAATTAGTATGTACCTAGAATAGATAATATGTAATTAATATGTTAGATATATATATTTTCTTACTCAAGATAATTTGTATAGCAATTCTATTTAATGTAAAGATCCGGAAAAGGAAAGTATTCATCCATTTTACTTCAAAATTATCATTGAGTACCAACTCAACTACGCCTTACCTCAGTATAACTTAACAAAGGGGACCATTCACCATTACCACACTGATTTATCTACTAGAATTTCTAAATACACTATAATAAATGCTATTTTTATGCCTTTTACACTAAAATAAATGTTAAATGATATAGCATCGCTAGCCTTAACGGGTAGCTAGTTGGCTATATAATATAACGGCTAATCAGCGAGACAAATGAAGCACTATCCTCAGAGTGAGTAGCACTTTGGCCAGTTTGAAGAGACCAGAATCATCGGTTCAAGTATACGAAGATATCATTGGCATTCTTCCTCGGGCCTCATGACTTCAGAAGCAGATTATTGCTACTGCCTGAGCTACCAACAGCACTTGGAAGATCTCGAACAAGAATTCTCACACAATTGGATTCACATTGCTCTAAAACTTCAACGCACTCTTGCAGATCAGAGTCATTCATCAACGTGATCCACTCATCTTCATCATCCTTATACTTGAGCAGGAATGTCCCTACAGATAAGCTAAATCTCTTCCCAATTTCTTCAAATAATTGTCTGCAACCTAGGGATAGATTGAACTTAAACCGCACTGCATCCTCTTTATAATTAGCCTTGACTCTGATGGATGTGCAATTGTGCAAAGGCAAGTCATCCGTCTCCATGAGCAACATCCCTATCTCTACACTCTTTTTGAGAGTTTGGTCACTCGATGAACTGCCTCTGGATGAATCTGTACTGTTGGAACAAGAAGCATATTTGCCTTCAGTGATTCTGTTATCTGCTGTGTTATGGTCATACTGTATAACACTCTTTTTGGGAATTTCTTTCAGCACCTCCTCGGTTATTTTTGAAGTTGAACTCCTTGACACTAATTGGCATTGCATACTTTCTAAATGTGAATCACCTTTGTTGAGAACATCACGATGGTATGTATCATGTGCAAGATGGGAAGCTACTCCAACTGAATGGAACTTTTGTTCAGTGATGTTATCAAGTGGAGAAACTTCTGCTTTATCATGTTTCCTATATATCGATCTAGATATTCCTGATCTCTCCCTCTGCTTGCAGTTACTGATGAAGCAGTTGTATGCTTTTGATGAACCTGCAAACTGCTTGTTTTCATGTATTTTGCCAGAATGCATGGTCGATAAGGCCTGACCAGCTGATTCTAAAAAAGATAGTGACTTTGCAGGTGATACGTCAGTGACAAGACTTCGACTGTTGGGATCATACATTAACTTTCCCAAACCCAGTGAAACTGGTACAGAATCTATCACACTTTGGACCTTCTTAACAGAATGGTTTACTTTCTTTATCTGCCGAGATGGCCATCTTAAAATGCCATGCTGTCTGCATATTCGTTTCAGTGTTGTTGGGCAGACTGCATGAAGTTGGTTAAAAAACATTCAGATTTTATCAACAGTAATCAAAATGTTTAATGACTTAAATCACATCACATAGGTAGCTAATGCAAATAGTGATTTCCATAACTTTCACTTTGTATCATCTTCAAAAGTTTTCTATAGTTGAATCGCGTGATATTTTAGTTCTTTATATGGAAAACCCTCCTCAACTCAGTCCATAGGTTCAACTTGGTGGTATGGGTAACTATAATCTGTCAAATCTTACGAAAGAGTATTTTAAAAGCGCTAGGGAGAATCAAACTCTGACAAACTAGCATAAAAATAAAACATTTGTTCTACCTGGAAGAACTATACAAAATTATAATTGATTCTTTAAGGACTCATTTTCCTTGTACATTCAAGCAATTAAAAACAAAGGTGCAAAAAAAAAAACAACAACCAAATTCCAATAAGAAAGTTATGACAATATGTGAAAGCAAACGCACCACCAATGCTCTTTGCAGCATCCTTTAGGGTCCCAGAATAGTAGGTCTGAAGAACACTCAAGCTAACATTGTTTTCAATTAAAGTTCTTGGTTTCTTTCGATGCTTTCTAGAACCAACATGTGTCTGATCACAAAAAGTAAAGTTAGTGAAAACATACTTCTGTGCTATTTTTTAGTTACCAACAACCATCTTGGACTAAAACAAAAAAAATTAACAAACCAACCAAAGCTATCCTAGAAATCTAGCAACAATCAAGAAACTTTGACGACATCTAAATCTAGGAACATTCAAAAACTTTGAAGCCATCCATCTAGCTGCAGTTCTATTTGCTAAAAAAGAAAGTAATAGAAGAGTACACAGCAGTCGGATTTTCGTAGAGATTAGTGTAGTTCCCTATTAATTGGAATATCGAAAGCATCCAATAAACATCCATCTAATTATGACTACTTGATACAGAAACTTTATCAGAGAAAATTCTGATTTTTGCTTGATCACTCATTGAATCACCTGAGTTCACTGCACTTTAAAACAGTTACAGATGAAGAAAACTCTCTTTGCATTCACCAACCATTTACTTCCTGGAGTATCAGTTAAATCTTTCTATCAAAAATCAGAACAAAAAGGATAGGTTGCATGACAAAAAATTGATCCAGGAAAATTTCATATATATGAAATAGAAGTGCAACATTTTTCATATTAATGGCTTTCATAATTGAAAACACAAAAGAAACATCATCAAGAGAATCATTAGTATTATACTAAGCTGAAAACATATTAAAATGAGAATATGATATTTCTGACAAAACTTCTTGCCACAAGCTGAATAAAGGTGGGCCAAAGAGAAGAAAAAACGTCAATGCAGTTGCTGGTACACGCTTATCACTTATGCCAGGGTCTTACCTTTTTCTTGCCCTTCTATTTTGATTTGCATTTACAGACCGATTGCTGTTAATCAGTTAAACCAAGATCCCATATACCACAGCATGTACTGACTGATGCAGTCAACGATATCAAAACTAATAATGAGTTCTCACTTATTCTGTTTTTGTTCATCACCTAGTTTCTCACTCACAGATAGTATGCATTCCTTCTAACATAGGTTAGTGCATTAATTCAATTCATTCCAACACTCACGCCCACTTTTTAAATAAATTTAATCAGAATGAAAGAAAGGAAAAGCCCTTCATGCATGCTAGACACCACTAGCCCAAATACCAAATAACCAGAAATAGAAAGAAAACCTGAAAGAAAATATTGACAAAGACTCAAAAAAACACATTAATCATTAGGTTCCATAAACAGGAACTGCCTTTAAGATTCTAAATCATGAAATAATAGGGAAAAAACTGCTAAAAGATCACTTTGAAGTTTCATTTTGAAATTTTTAACAGAGCAAGTTCAGACAGTAAATTTTTGAATTTCCAACCTAAAATATATATTCAATTACAGTGAAATTTTGGAGATAAGTTCAGGCTTGACATAAAAATTCTTAAAAAGATCTTTTGGAAAGGGACTCTATGGATAATATTTGATGCATTACCTTTATTCCACATCTCTTACTTTAATTGTGTCATATAAAACCATTTCAGAAAATATAATTCTCAATCACTATATATTTTGTCTTTACAGGATAAACAAGATTAGTGTCTAATTGATCTCGACTCCATGGGATCAAGCTCTCTCACCGGTCTAGTCGAGATTAGTTCTCTACGTTCTAGCATTGCTATTATTCTTCGCCTCCATGGGATCGAGCTCCTCTCCCTGAGCGGATCGAGATCTATTTTTTTGTGTACTAATATTCTATTATTCCGGACAGGTCAGGATTAGTGTTCTACTATTCTGATATCGGGATGAGTGTTCAAGTATTCTTATTATTCACTGACTCCGTGGGATTGAGCGCCTCTCCCCGGATGGGTCAAGATCGATTTCTTGTTTGCTAGTATTCTATTATCTTGGACGGGTGGGGATTATAGTTCTGGTATTCTGATATCGTGATGGTGGGTTATTGGGTTAATGGTTAATCCAATATAATAATCCAACCCATTAAGAGGAAATAAAGAGACATTTAATCTGAATTAGACTCATTGAGTTAGACTCAATTGAACCTAATTATTGGATTGAATCTAATTCGAATAAGATTCATAGAGTCAATTGGGATTGATAATCTTCAATGAGTAAGACTCATTAAGTTAGTAAGACTCATTGGGTGAACTTGAATTCACCAAAGAAGAGGAAAGGTCTTTTACATGATTTGATCATGTAAAAGAAGAAGACTAAAAGGCCCTTCATTGAAGATGAAAAGTCTCTTCATGAAAGATGATTAAGATCAATTCATGAAGGAAGATCAAAAGATACAAGAGGGTTAATGTCCATTAATAGAGTTTAATGGATCATTAATCAAAGGAAGACCAAAAGCCAAATGACTTTTGATATTCCTTGGATGAGTACAAAAGATTTGTCTCATTCATTTTCATTA
Source organism: Zingiber zerumbet (assembly GCA_037833815.1). Taxonomy (NCBI): domain Eukaryota; kingdom Viridiplantae; phylum Streptophyta; class Magnoliopsida; order Zingiberales; family Zingiberaceae; genus Zingiber; species Zingiber zerumbet. The sequence goes on from JBBMJZ010405629.1 coordinate 11,752, forward strand.
AGAGAATTAGTCTTCTTCTCCTTCTTCCTCCTCTTCTTCCTCTTGGCCGATGCATCCTCATGGCCAAATCACCTTGTGTGGCTAGCACCACAAAGTTGGTTCTTCTCCAGATCGAGAGTTTGTGAGACGAACGGAACATGTTAGTGTGGATACCGTAGAGGCGCGACCACTTGATCTCGCTGAGATCTGCATCCATAGAAAAAGTTGTTGTCGGGATTGCAAAGGGCACGCAACAAAGGTATACATCACATGTAAAACTTAGTATATGTAGTTTTATCCTTCGTATGGATCTTCTAGGAGAGGATCTAGTTAATTTTTTCACTGCGCTTTAAGCGGTTTAGCACGCTAGATCCCAATAGTGGTATCAGAGTCACTTGCGAAGGCATATACTAAGTTGTTAGATTTTATATGTGATATAAAAATTACATGAGATATTTACTATGGTTTGCAAGATTATGAGTCCTTTGTTTTGTTGGGACTGAAACAAAGTTGTTGTGAACAAACTAGGTCTCAGCCATACAAAGGTTTTGGCCAAACTATGTCTCGACCATCCAAAGGTTTTGGCCAACACTGTTGTGAACAATAAGGTTTTGGCCAACACTGTTGTGAACAATTAGATTTTTGCCAAGGGTTTTGTGGGTAGTAGGGTCTTGGATGTAGAAGCAACTCTTACAATGAGTATGCAAAATAATTTTTCTTCGGGAGCATTGCCCCCTGAAACCCCTGCAAGGGGTGCTGCCCCCTTAACCACCGTCCGCTAACTGGCTAGCGGGGCCGCCATGGCCTTACGGCTCATAAATATTTGTTGAAATCATAATAAATTTTATGTTATAAAATATTGTGAATGTTATATAACATGGTGCATAGTTATGACCTTTAACCCCCAATGTGATTGGATGTGTGTGTATGTTGTAATTTATAATACGGTATGCATGTCATGCCTCTCCTTTTTTCATTCTTGTTGTAAGTTTAGGCTACCCTCGAATGCAACTCAAGATTTCTTTAGATTTTGTAATGTACAAATAAAAAAGAAATTTGTCTACTAGACGATGGTCTAAAAGGGAGAAGGACAACAATACAGGCGACCAAGGAAGCACTTGCGAGAAGATGCTTGGACCTAGGTT
>JBBMJZ010405669.1:0-12871 GCA_037833815.1 Zingiber zerumbet
TGCTTTTCCGCCTCTAGCTGCGACCGAGAAGGAGGTTTTTCATAGCGGAGATAGGCGTGTCGTGTGGATCCTTAGATTAGTCACCTCTTATTGAGGTGGAGACCAAGTAAACCCTAGGTGTTAGCGTGTTGGTTTGATGTGTGGTTGTATTTCATTTTCCGCTGTATATCAAGACGAAGCAAATCAACAGAAGCGCGACGAAACGCTATTCACCCCCCTTTAGCGGGTACAAAGGTCCCAACACTTTTCATGTGAGTTTTCTGAAGAAGTTCAAAGAAGATGATCAAACACAAGTGTAGGCAAGTTAGGCATCGACAATTGTTCGATATGAGGAAAAGTTGAAAGAATCCTTGATGACCGAGTTTTAGGCCAAAGCAAGAAAATCGGAGAATTGATTACTTAGTCCAATGGGTGGGTGACTACAAAGAAGATGCTGTTTGTATTCGAAACATGAGTTTGTGGCAATTTGAAGATGAAATTGCCAAGTATGAGAAATGTAAATACCGGTCTAAGGTTTTGACGAGGATTCTTCTAGTGGGGGTGGTTTGTTAGACTATTAAAAGGTTGGAACTAGTTCATGGCGTGAGTGCAGCGTGCCATGATGTTCTAGTGCCTTACATCGGGTTATGTGGGATAACAAAGGCATGTTCGAGTTGGCTAAATGCATAAAGACTTAACACACTTGATGTGTGAAGACAAGTGCTGGAAGTTCAAGACTTAGTGCTGTGGAGTCATTGAACTTTGGTTACTGCATTGACTTGAGTTGACCGAATTTGAATGAGAGTAAATGGTTATGGCATTCATTCAGACAATTTAGGGTAGTTTTGGACAAGACACGAGTTTAATCATGATACTGACAAGTGGCGGTAATTACTCGGTAGTTATTTGCTTTGTTCCTTGTCTGCTTGTATTTATGCATAGGCCATGAGTTGCACAGGGTATTCAGAAGTCTGAGCCTTCTTTGTGTGCAAATTGTGGTTTTGCTTTGTAATATTCAGATTGTTATGAATGTAAAGGTTGGGCATTGCCGGTAAATTGATGTGCCTCATTTACTGCATGCATGTGTGCTAGTTTGTGTTGACGTAGTTGGGAAAGGTCAAAAGCGAGTTGGCTGATTGAATTGGAGCGAAATTCAAGCTACGCAAGGTCGAAGAATTCGAGTGATACTTTGCTGCCTCTATTGGCCATGTGACACTAGGGATGATAATTTCTTCCACTGATAGTAAATTTGATATCCAATCCAAATGGAGGTGAATATGAAGGGATTTTTTAGAAAAAACTTTAGTTCGCTTCTCGTTTTGGATAAAAAATGTAGTTTTCCTCTTTACTCGGTCATCAACACATATCTAATATTCTTTTCTAAAAAATTCTCACCCGATCGAAGGAGCGCAAGGAGTAGATGAGTACATTGACATAATTTATTATTATTATTTTTTAAAAAAAGAAAGAATTGTAGATAGCAATAGGATGATGGGTAAGGTACAAATATCCAATCCTCCGATAGATATAAGTATGAGGATAAAAGTTAAATACCCGCTGAGTATATATGATGATGAATATAATAAATAAGGCGATGAGTGTTGTCATCCCTACTTATAACATGACACAAATACACTTCGATATTGTTCTCATTAGTATCTCGTATAAATCTTGAACCGATCGGACACGCTCTCTTGATCAAGTTTCATAACTAGTACAACTACAATAGTTATAGTTTATAGGTATAGCAGTTACGATTTTTTAGCTGCTACACTATGAAAAATAATATTAATAAAGAGAATTAAAATTCTTAGGATCTTCTAAAAATATTTAAAATGATATATTTTTTTACCAAAAATTGGTATGATATCTCTAAGTTTATCTAACATTCACGACGTAACCATTAAAGTTTTATAGTAGCCATGAGTTAGTAATTATTACAACATATCCCAATTCAAATTTTAAGTAGAAAATATAAAAGATAATAATGAAAAATAACGTAATCAGGATAATTAAGAGCGCATAAAGTGGACGTCATGATGATTCCAAAAATAAAGGCACACTTTTGATTTTTGAACATCAAAATTTAATTGGGATTTGTTTTCTGAAATTTTACTTTTATAACTTATTTATTTCGGAAACAAATAACTACGTTTCAATTGAAACTGAAAATATTTATTTGATTTTTAATAATCGCTTGAATTCATTAAGAACGCACAAAAAAAGTTTACCTTATTTAATTACATTTATTAAGAATATAAAAGCATTCCACCTTAAAATTAAAATAGACAAAAAGATGCATTCGTACATCACAATACAGCATTTGTGGTGGAGATCATCTTCACCCCACAAAACAAATGTGGCAACTTAGCAACAGAGAGGACCCAGCAGTCCTTCACTTGATTAATCCTAAAAGGAGATTATTTTCTCAGTTAAATATGAAGCATAACTTATGCACATTGTCGAATGTCGACCTCTAAGGGAATCAAACTTGTCCCATAAATGTAATATTTGTAGAAGAAAGACCCCAACGCACTGCAAAAAGAAGACTAACATGTCTAACTTAGTCATACAGTCGGATGGAAATGGTTTATTCTAAGAATAACGCTTAATCTGAGCAATAGTTAGACCTCGAAGCACCAAAAAGATATAACGAAGGAGAGATCACTTTGTTGAAGCCTCTCTCTCTCTCATTGAAAGGTGCGATCTGTACAAGAGCAACGGAGATGAAGGATTAGAAGGCCTCCTTCATCCTCCGCCAGGAACACAAACTGTAGCAAAATGGGGAGAAAATTCCACACTGCAAAATAAAAGTGAAAAATGAGAAATGTAATTTGAGCCATGGGAGCATGAGGACACCAGCTTCCTCCACTGCCATTACTCTGAATCACTGTCTAAGTTGTTCTCCATGGCCTTTAGCCCCAGTTTCTTCTGCAAGCATCAAATCAAGCTACCATTAGAACACCAATTAAACAAATAAAATTAGATCTGATAAAGTCAATGCAAACATACCCACTCAAATCAAACCAGACAAAACCAACAAACATAATATTTTCAAATGAGAAAAGTCACGCATCACACAGTGGCCCATAGGTAGCAAATATTAACAGGAAAAAGGAGTACCTTCTTCGCACACTTCTTCTCCCTCACTTCATATCTAGCTCTAGTCAAATCAGAAAGCCACATCCCCGGAAAACAATACTGCAGAAACAAAGCAGAACAAAAAGTAAATCATACTACTGTTTTTTGTAGTCCAGAAATTTTCTAAAGATCTCTGAACTATAGAACAATCAAATGATGCACAACACTATTACTGATGTAAACAAACTGTAAATCAAGGAGGAGGAATTCTAGTATATATACCTGGAGAGCTTTTTCAATGTTCTTGGGCCTTTTTTTGGGCCTGTGGGGCAGCTTGGTTCCTTTCATGGCAAGGAAGTCATCTTCCTTCTCCTTCCTGGAGAGGGAGATGTAAATCCTCGGCCACTCAAACTTGTCGAGATTTAGCTTTTCTCCTGCACTGGCCATCTCTATCTCAAATGGACATTTTGATGATTCTGTGTTCGCATAAATATCCGTTGGTTCTGCTTCTTCTGGTGCTGCTGCTGCACAGCCATTCTGAGCAGGCTTGGCCGACGGCTGCTGGGCATTCTCAGGCAAGACTCTCGGAGATCTCTTCCCAGATTGAGTCAGGTCGCTGGATCCATCTTTGTTATTCCTGCTCATGGTAGATGGTGGATAAAATGAGGTCTTTAGATGAAGCAAGGTGGAGATGGGTTAAGGTGGATACTGGACAGGACGCAATGAGGTATTAGAAAACTTTGATGTCACTATAAATGTAATGGTGAGCAGTGTTGATAAGCTAATAGAGAGGTATAACACCTTGATTAAGGCAAAAAAAAAGGAGAGTAATTCCTAGAAGAGAACATACCTTCAAATAACAAAAATCAAATGAAAAGGGAAAGACGCACGGTGAAAAGTCAAATGAAACACGCTTTTGGTTAAAAAAAAATAATAATAAAAAAAAAAGAGGCATTTGGAGGTAGTCATGCTTTACATGAAACTTAAAAAAAAAAAGATAAAATTTTTATTGCAAAGCTTCCATCAGGGTTAACTAATTAGGTAGAGAATTATGTGTGTGCATGTCTATACACACATACTAGTGTCTGGCTTACTTCGACTAATCTGAATGACCGATGAGACCTTACGATAGAAGTCTTTTACCAACTAAATTATGCTTCATATTGGAAAAAAAAGTGAAGTCATCACTTTAGCGACCCCTCCAGAACTGGCCTCTGAAAGGGAGTAAATCACGAAGGGCATTAGCCCTAACGCGGTGGTCCTTTGTATGGGGATGCGAGATACCAGTGAGGCATTTTCGCATCAACTGGGAATTGACCCTAAACTTCATATTTTTCTGTATTTCTGCAATATAAAAAAATATGAAGTTGTTGTCTAATACTAACACCGGGAGCTCCACAACCATATGTAGAGAAGTAAATCAGAAAAACAAAATAGGTCACCACATGAGAGGGGATTTCCGGATGAAATCAACTCTTAACAATTTCTACAAATCTACTATGTGATGACCAGCTCCGCTATGCCTTGGAGGCACCCCAAACTTCATATTGGAGCAAAAGGGGATAATGTTCACCCCAGGAGGCCTAGAATCACAACTCCCTAATAGATACCGATAGGTAAATCACGGGGAAGATTTTGTTCTAGCATAGCGGTCCTTTATAAGGAAAAGGTCAAGCACCGAATGGGATAATTTTATACCTACTAAGAAATGACCCCAAAATATATTGGAGCAACCATTACCAACACCCACTTCAAATTGAAACTTGAAAGGATAGCTCATGTAGACACTTCATGAAATCTCTAAAAATATTACACAACTTTTAAGGATAGAGTCAATCATCAAAGCCGCCAAAACTAAGTCCCTCCAACATTTCGACAACATCATTGGAGGACAATATATCACTGGGTGAAAATTTGGGGTGGTTAAAAACCGTGACCTTACTCACATTTCATCTAATTATAGGTTAGGAAACAAAGACACGAATGATATCCATTCATCTAACCATATGAAGGAGGCAACCACAATTTACAACTGAAATCTATTATATTTTCGAAAAGAAAAAAGATATTTTTTGCAGAAATTTCTTTTCGCCTCTCTAGAGGGAAAACATTAATAAAAGAAGAAAAAGTGAACATGAGAATGGAGAATGGAGAAGGGAGAGCGACAAGATAAGAAATGGCGTACTTATTTCTTAGTGAACGGTGATTGGCGCCTCTCGTGTACAAGCCACAGGGCGGAGGGGGCATCGCCGCCGGCCGCCGTTGGATTTTGTTTCTTGAGTTGGCGGAAAATTCATCCCCAGCCGACCGGTCGTCAGCCCTCGATCCACGGGACCTCTTATTTTGGCCCCACCGGAGAAGACCACCGCCTCCTACGTCGGAGCTCAATCCATTAACCTCAAAGCGAAGGTGATTGTTCTGAGCCTTCGCGGAGGATGGCCGGTTGTCGCATTGCGCTAGTAAGGATTCCGAAGGGAAGGAGTGATGGTGCTGCGATGTTGGGGAGGGATCTGCCGATCCCGACGCCGGCTGCGCTAGTGGAAGTGATTTACCTTCGGAGGTAATGTAGTCGGGAATATCATCATCTTCTTTGCAGGCTCGCAATGATAGCTTCCTTCCATTGCAGAGGAGGAGAACATCCGGACTCACTTTCTGGAATCTGTGCGACCGCCATTCGATGTAAGAGATCGCATCATACTTCAGTAGATATTGTAAAAAGGAACATCTTAAATGAAATATCTTGAAGAATAGAATGGAGATGAGAAAACCCTAACACTGATACATGTGCAAAAGGCTAAAGAAATCGAAACTTTAAGCTAATTTGTCACTAAAAATTGATGGTGTTCTTCAATAGAAAGGGAGAAGGAAATTGTATCGACAGGAAGTAGATCGAGCAGTAGTAGCAGTAGTTGGAGGAAATTTTGGCTGTCAGATTTCAATTGATGTTCGAAGAAGAAAACTCACCATGAAAAAGTCGAGAATTTCGTAAGAGAGAGGTAAATGGAGAAATAAAAATGAGAAGAGGGATTGGACAGGGAAAATAATAATCTCTCAGTCCAGGTACAAAACCAATACAACAAAGAATGAACTAGAAAAGCAAGAGGCGACTCTATCGATCCTCGTCCACTGGGCTCGGGCCGTCGCTCCTTTTGCATCCGCTCAAACAGAACGATGAAAGCAAAGAGTATACCCAGGCGAAGAAAGAAAACAACGAAGAACTCAAGATGGCTTACAGTCGCGAACTGATCAAAACAAAAGAAGAACAATCTTAGCAGGCTACAGATCCTGCACCAAGAGACATTTGACAAGCAGTATCTCGAAAATCTCACGAAGAACAGAAGGATCAAATGCTCAGAAGTAAAATCCCAAATAAAAGGAGAAAACAAGCATTTGGGGAACCAGGCTACAAGCTACAGATCAAAGCAACAGATGCGATCATGAAGCAGAACAGATCACGCTCCGCCTCCATCTCCCATCGATCCCGACCGAAGCAGGGCTCGGGAGAGGAAATCAAAGTACAAAAGGGTGGTCCAAATTGGAACTCGCACCGCAGGCAAAAACGAATAACAAGATCGACACAAACCTCATCATGCGCAAGTTCGAAATTGCGATCCAAGGACCAGCCTCCACCAAGTCATCAAACAAATCTCAGGCCTATCGCTCGCAGATAACTCACGTCAATGGCGTTGCGGGAGAGCTAACTGTAGACTCCTTCCCAATCTAGTTCGCGTCACGAGGAGCAATTCTTATGCCCGAGGAGAGAGATAGAAGGGGAGGCTTCAGGCGAGGGTCCGGGAGGAGAGAACTAGGCGATGGAAACAGCGGCCTCTGGGGTTGGGAGTATAACTGGAGAACCAGTCTCTTCCATTCACACCCATATACGTTTTACTATTTACAAATCGACCCCTTCCTTAGGAGTGTGCAACAATTTTATGTAAATAAATGGCATGACGGAGGGCCTGATGAAAACAAGAAATGTTAGGGAGCTAATTAGAAGTAATATTTTTCACATATTATAATAAATGTATGGAAAATAATTTTTTTTTACAGATTCTAAAATAATAATAAACAATAGCAATATTATTAATACAAGAATAATTCATTTGATAAATTGATATACATAGAAATGAAATTTCTGTTGCTATCTAATTTGACTTGATCAAACTAATTTACATTGTGAAAAAAAAAGTTCAAAAAAGTGACATGATAAAACATAATTAATAAAATTATATAATTCTTACATCATTTTGTCAGTAAATTTTTAAATGATTTGACATCTTTTTATAATTCAAATATACTCGTCTAATTAATTTTAAAAAATAGACGATTTTCTTCTTAATTTACCTATTAAATAAATTCAAAACATACACTAGTCATCATCATGTTAAAAGAGTTGACTGGAGAAATTATCATCAAACTTTGCATTGTGATTAAAAAGAATATGAAGTTCTTGATCAACTTTTTGACTCACAAAAGAAGCATATATCTTAGCTTTTTTTTTTAAAAAAAATCTTATAATATATTTAAATTATGGTATAGATTGATGTGGAAGTTTAAGGTGATGAAAAACTAGATTATATAAATTAATATTATAATTGTTTACTTGTACAATCATAATTATATAATATTTTTGATGGAAACTATTTGTACATTATATTATAATTATTACCAACATTTTGATTAGTTTTTTAATGTTTATATTAATTATATTTTCCACTGTAAACTATATGTACTATTAAAAATAGAAAGACAAAAATATTGATTTGATATTGTACTATTAAGGGCATATGTAGTGGGAAGTTTACAGTATACAAATTATGCTATAAATTTCTCAATATAAATCTTTCCCCCACTATATAGGTGGAGTTTATAGTTTTTTTATGAACTTGTATTAAAATCTTGGGACAAAGTTTATAAAAAAAATAGTGGAGAGAGGATTTTAAAATTAGTGAGATTTTTAAAAGAGAAAGATTTTATGATAATAGAGAGGGGTTTTTAAAAAGAGTAAGATTTTTAACTTTTGATATGATAATAATATGACAGAATATAAATATCCTAAGAAACACTATTTATTAATTATGAACTAACTACTAACCAAGCAGTTTCTAAGAATTGTTTATTGTATTTTATTTTTTATATTTTATATTTTATACTGTTAAATAATGAATATCTTTTTAATAGTCTTAACTAGTTTGGGGATAATAACTAGTAGTTTCCTATATTATTTATAGGAATTAATTTTTTTTAAAAATTACAAATATTAAACATATAGGTTGGCAACTTTATTCCTTCGGAAAAAATTAAAAGACAAATTTAGTTTTAAAAATCAATAAAAGTTTTTTAATTTGTTTTAATCAAAAGATATTCCAAATAGACATATTTATTTAATAAAGTCTATCAATCAATTCCACGGAAGCAGCCAAATCATTTTCAAACCAGTTGAAACAAAAGCGTCCATAGTTTGACAATCAATTCCATTGATTGAACCGGCATTGACCAAAGTTCGAGATAATCCGCTCCGTTTCGGTCTAGTGAACCGGATTCAAGATTAAACCGACACAGGTTTGATATAATTCCCACCAAATCAATACAAAATGAGGTCGACAAGATGCAGCAGCGTCTCAAAACGAGTGTTAATCTGATGTTAATCGCCTTCCTCCTCTTCTTTATTGCGCCCTCCGCCGTCGTCGCCGCTGATTCGCCGTCGCAGGAGGCCGACGTCTCCTTCCGGCCGGGCTTCACCGTCGTGTTCGGCATCTTCGCCACCATGTTCGCTCTCATACTCCTCATGCTTTTCTGCGCTAAGTTTTGCCACCGCGGGCTTCTCACTCTCGAACCCTCCCTCGCCGCCGACGACCGATCGATTCTGCCCCTCCTCCAGCCTTCCGGAATCGAAAAGGTTGCCGTTGATTCCCTCCCTTTCTTTCGATTCGATTCCCTCCGCGGCGGCCGCGCCGGCCTCGAGTGCGCCGTCTGCCTCTCCAGGTTTGACGACGCCGATGTCCTCCGCCTTCTCCCCAAGTGCAAGCACGCCTTTCACATCGCCTGTGTCGACCGATGGATCGAGGCGCACTCCACTTGCCCCCTCTGCCGCGCTGGAGTCTGCGCCGAGGACGCCGCCCTCTTCAGGGGGCTCTCCGCCAGCTGCCGCTTCTTGTTCGCCTCCGACCGCCTCGACGACGTCACCGCGGCTACCGAACTTGAGCTCTTCGTGGAAAGGCAGCCCTTTGGCTCCTCAAGCTTCAGCATCGGGAGCAGTTTCCGGAGGACGGGCAAGAAAGGCATGGAGAAGGATGGAATTAGGGCAGAAGAAGAAGAAGGGGATAACGCAGCTCAATACTTTCATAAATACAAACACAGAATTATAGTCTCCGATGTCATGTCCAGAGGCCGGTGGAGTGACGTCAACTCGTCGGATTTGCTTTCTTTGAGCGCAGATATGCTCAGCATTGCTTCGAGCAAAAGATTTAGCGAGGAAGATTTCAACTTGGAGCATGATGGAGCTGAAATTCATCGAGATGACAATGGAGGAGACAAAATTTCCGCAACTGATGAGAAGATATTGACGATTAAGAGAGAGATGGAGAAGAAGAGACTGCTAGAACTCAAAGTCAGGCAAATCAAAGGGAGCAAATCAATCGTTCTTTCCGGATTTGTTGCTGATGTGAACTCAAGAGCTTCGATATCCTACAGGGCGAGATCGATGTCAGAAATCACTAATCTGTCAAGATTTGAGATGGGCAGAGATGCAGCCAGTAGCAGCACATGGGCAGGGGACAAAGATGAGAAATTAAGGAGGATTTGGCTGTCTATTGCAAGGAGGACAGTGAAGTGGTTTGCAGGGAGAGAAAGGGGATCACAGAGTAGCACAGAGGAGTCAACAAGTGCCTGATTGAAAATAGTTTGGCCCGGTATGTGCATAACCTTAATAACAAACTTTTTGATTGAATTTCTTTGTTCTTTTACGATGATTAAGTTAGATTTATATAGTTATACAATGAATTTATCTGATTTCTGTATGCTTGAAATTCAAACTAGATCATTGATTTCGAATGGGAAAAAAATGAGTTTTTTGTTTCTATCTTCTCAGAAAGTGCTTGATTGTTTGATAGAATTGTTGGTTTATGTTAGCAATATTTCTGAATTTACTTTATAGGATGAAATATAGGAAGAAATAGATTAAATTCAGAGGGGAAAAAAAAATCTGCTACTGAGTGTTGTTTTATTTCCAAATGAATATTTATAGTTGGATCTTCAATGCAAATTTTTCTATATACCTTAACGCCCCCCTAGTGTTAGTTCCCAGGGCATAGCGTAAACGGTAAGTGCGTAAATATGTCTAGCGTAATGTCTGTATACCTTATTTACTTCCCTCCATATCTGTAGTGTCGGCACCAGGGAGCCGTTAAGGTAACGGATTTATCTTTTGTTTTTTCAATATATATTTTTCTATATACATGTTCGTATTTATGCATTTCACGTCTCTCTTATTGAATATCTGTTTCTTTGTGTTATTAATACTTGTAAAATAGACGTCCGTGTTATCTCTTTTGTGAATTTCTTGGCATGATGAAGACTTGGGTAGCACCAATCCTATTCAATCCAATAGGAAAATTTCCTAAAAACCAAGAAAAAAACAGAGGTAAAAGGGACAACTAAGAAAGGGATAGTTCAACATGAGACAGGGTATCAAAGCACTTATGACTTGTTTTGATAGTTAGTCAAGTGCATTACAATTGGTCTTAATCTAGCTAACCTACCCCCTTTATTTTGGATTTTGATCAAATTTACTTTTTTTTTATGATGGGCAGACTTTCAAAGAGTTTATTCTACAGATATGTGTTATTGTCTGAATCTGAAATTATAAGTTATATTGCAGTCGACAACCAATATCTTGTCTAAAGAAAAATCTGCGTCCATTTTTTTCTTCTTTTTTCATTGAGCTAGTCAAATTTCTTCAATCACAAAATAAGGCATAACTTCCAACAAATTGAATGCTGTGAACATCCAAAGGAGTGGTCTGTATTTATTACTTTTAGAGAACAAAAAAATATTTAGTCATAGCACAAGGATTTGTTGAATTTGTTTCAAGGTGCAAAGTTTAATTACTCATTCTTCCCATTGGGCAAACTTTAATTTACCTGGAATTCCATAGCACAAAGGTACGCCATCAGAAATTGTAGTGCAAGGAAAAGCTACAGTCTCTATAGCTCTTTAACCGAAACATCGGAATAAATTATATCTCATTCATCACGGCAATGAATCAGAAATTAACAATAATGCACATTTCTTTTATATATGTCTGCACATGACTCGCTCAAACTTGTGATATACTGATTGCAGCCTGGCAATTAACAAAAAACAGAGGAAGCTGGCAACTGTTTGGCCAAATGAACGTGATAGTGTTTAAGTAGATCAAAGCGAGTGGATGTGTCTTGTGGATCTCGTGGTCATCAGTTGACCTAATTCTCTCCTTTTGTATTTACCCTAACTCATTAGGGAGGCAGGTTAGCTAGAAAAAGACCAAATTGAAATGAGCTCAACCAAGTTTGAATATCATTTAAATTCAGCACAATGGAATTGCAGTACAGTGGGTTTGAGGTCGGCTCATCCAAGGTGAATAGGAATGGAATCAATTTGGGTCTCTGGAATTGCGATGAGGTGGACTTGAATTCTGTTAGGTTGTGGTGGAGCAGTATGGGTCAGTTTACGGCTGTAATCGAGCCGAGCCGAGTTTGAACTCATGACAGCTCAGGAAAAATATAGAAGCTCGACTTGAGCTTGAGCGAGTTTGTGAGTTTGAGCTTGAGTCAAGCTCAAGGCTGACTTGGAAAAATAAATTAAAAGCCTATGCAAGTGGGATTCAAACCATGGACCTTAAATATACCAAATGACATGCTCTAACCACAATCCACAAACTCCTTAACTCATTCTTCATTTTAAAAGTAATAATAATTCTAATTATTAAAATATTAAATTAACCTGGCTTGACAAGGCTCGACGATCTCTCGGGCCAGTGTTAAATGAGCTCGAGCTCAGCTCAAATGTTAAACGAGCCGGCTCGAGCTCGGTCAAATTCGAGCTCGAGTCGAGCTTTGACCAAGCGGCTCATGGACGGCTCGGTTCATTTACATTCTTAGATTAATTGCCCTAGGATAGAGAAGACTAGGAAGATCAAGGTGGTCATGGTGAGGTAGTGCCTAAAAGTTATATTCCATGCAGCCCTCGACTCTCTTTGTAGGTCTCAAAGTATGTGTTTGTCCGAAGACAGTGCGATATGTAACCTAGACATATGAATAAGTTCCATAGGTATATCTGCGATTGTGTGTTCGAGATAGTAGCTTATAAGAAGCATGCTTAAATTGAGAGAGAAGAAATTCAGTTAAATTGTATGTGATTTCTACACTCACTCAAAAGACAATGAACTTGATAAAGATCTTCATATCGAAGGAGACTTGCAGATAATTTTCAGTAGCTTGTACTTGTTCTAAGTCACAACTATAATAACTATGTCATATAATAAAATGCATGCTAGAGAGTTATTTTACTATGGTGAGAACGTATTTTTCATACCATACTTGGAGTGCTTGCTTAAAATCATATAAAGTAGATATTATTTTTTACATCCATTTGATAAAATGGTCGGTCAAACAACTAGGTAAAAGAATAAGGGGGCGTTTGGTTCTTTCCTAGGAATAGGAATCGGAATGGGAATCATTGTATTGTGGAATGGGAATGAGAATGGGTATGGGTATCACTCTTAAAAGCAATGTTTGGTTAGTTGCATATTTTCTATCGGAATAAATTAAAA
>JBBMJZ010405689.1:0-12870 GCA_037833815.1 Zingiber zerumbet
AGAGGTTGTGGTATCTCTAGCAGGACAAACATGTGGCCACCGTCCGAGCGGCGTCCTCTTGGAGGGTCGGCCAAAAATATCCGGCTAGAAGGATCTTCCTTGCTAACGAGTGGCCACTGGGATGTCCACCGCAGGATCCTTGATGCACCTCTTGTAGTATGTAATCGGCATCTTCCGACCCAACGCATTTGAGCAGGGATCGGGAAAAATCCTTCTTGTAGAGCTGATCTTCGATCAGGGTGAACCGTCCAGCACTCTTCCTCAAAAAGCGGGCCTCCTCCCGATCGGACGGTGTGGCTCCCGATCGTAAATACTCCACCAAGGTCGTCCTCCATTCGGTTGGGAAGGTAAGTCCCTCCATTCAGTCAATGTGAGCCACGAGGGACACCTACTCGATCGGCTGAGCTATGACGATCGGCGATAGAGAGCTGGCTAGTTTGGCCAACTCGTCAGCAGCCTGGTTTTTCGTTCGGGAGATCTTCTGTATGACGACCTCCTGGAAGTTGGCCTTCAGCTTTTCAAAAGCCTCAGCGTAGAGCTTGGGCCTTGTGTTACTTATCTCGAATGTCCCAGTAAGTTGATGGGCGGCTAACTAGGAATCCGAGTGGATGAGAACCCTGATGGCTCCGACGTGTTGGGCGGTTTGCAGGTCAACTATCAACACCTCATACTCGGCCTCATTATTCGTTGCCCGGTAATCCAGCCAAACGGACAGTTGCATCTGTTCCTCCTGAGGGGAGATGAGCAGTACACTGATCCCTCTCCCCTGCCAAGTAGCCGACTCATCCACATATATCTTCCATGTCGATTCAGACTCAGGATTTTGTACCTCTGTGACAAAATCTGCCAAGGATTGTGCATTGATGGTCGTTCAGGGCTGATATTGGATGTCGAACTCGCTGAGCTCTGTTGTCCATTTGATCAGCCGTCTTGACGCCTCTAGATTGAGAAGTACTCTCCCAGAGGACTATTGTTCATCACAATGATTGTGTGCGCAAGGAAGTACGGGCGGAGCCTCCGAGCGGCGAGCACTAATGCAAAACTAAGCTTCTCGAGACCAGTGTAGCGGGACTCAGCGTTTTTTAATATATGACTTAGAAAATACACTGGTTGTTCTTCACCATTCTGCCGAACCAAGGCTGAGCCGACAGCATGCTCGGTCGAGGACAGATAGATTCAGAGTGGCTCACCGGCTGTTGGCTTAGCTAGTACAAGCAACGAGTTCAGATATGCCTTGAGTTCCTCAAAGGCCCGGTCGCACTCCTCGTCCCACTAGAATTTAGTGGCTCGGCACAATATCTTGAAGAAGGGTAGGCTCCGGTCGGAGGATTTAGAGATGAACCGAGATAATGCAGTTATCTGACTAGTGAGACGCTGGGCTTCCTTCAGGTTTCTAGGGGGTGGCATGTCCTGTAGCACCTTCATCTTGCTAGGGTTTGCCTCGATCCCCCATTCGGTAACGATGTAGCCCAGGAATCGCCCGCTCTTTGCGCCGAACAGACACTTGCTTGGATTCAGCTTGATTCCATACGTTTTGAGTGTCTGGCAGGTCTCCTTTATATCTGCGCAGATATCAGCAGCTCGGAGGGATTTAATAAGTATATCGTCGATGTATATCTCCATGTTTCAGTCGATCTATCTTCGAAATACTTTGTTCATCAGCCGCTGATAGGTGGCTCCGGCATTCTTTAGTCCGAATGACATCACATTGTAGCAATAAGTGTCGTCGGCCATGATAAAGCTGACTTTCTCCTGATCCTCTCAGTCAAGCGGGACTTGGTGGTATCTCTGATACACATCCAGTATGCATATCAGCTTGCTCCCGACCGTGGAGTCCACCATCTGATTGATCTGCGGTAGTGGGTAGAAGTCTTTTGGGCAGGCCATGTTGAGGTCGCGAAAGTCGATGCAAACCCTCCACTTGTTACCAGGCTTGGAGACCAACACCACGTTGGCTGGCCAGCTCGGGAATTGCACTTCCCGAATATGACCAGCCTCTAGCAGCTTTTCAATCTCAGCTCTGATGATCAAATTCTACTCAGCGCTGAAGTCTCGCTTTCTCTTCTTTACCAGCTGAGCGTCCGGTTGGACATGGAGCTCATGCTGTGCGACGCTCAATGACATTCCTGGCAGCTCATGTGTAGACCACGCGAACACATCATGGTTTTGCTGGAGGCATTTAATTAGCTCCGCCTTCTACTCGGCTCCCAGGTCAGATGCTATAAAAGTCATTGCTTCAGCTCGACTAGGGTGGATTTGCACCTCTTCCTTCTTTTCATAGACTAGAGTGGGAGGTTTTTCAGTTATGGTGTTTACCTCTAGTCGAGGATTCTTCCAAGCGAACCTGGCCTCAGTCTTTATCATCTCCACATAGCAGCGTCGAGCGGTCAGTTGGTCCCTTTTGACTTCTCTAACCCTGTCTTCCACCGGGAACTTGATCTTCTGGCAGTAGGTCGACACCACTGCTCGGAACTCGTTGAGGGTCGGTTGGCCCAAAATGACGTTGTACGCTGAGGTGGCGTCTACCACGATGAAGTTCGTGGTCCTCGTCCTCCTGAGCGGCTCTTCTCCCAATGAGACGGCTAGCATGATCTGTCCAACCGGTAGGACCTCATTGCAGTGAACCCATACAGCGGGGTCATCATCGGCAGCAGTTCGGCTCGATCGATCTAGAGCTAGTCGAAAGCCTTCTTGAAAATATTGTTCACTAAGCTCCCTGTGTCCATAAAAATTTGGTGAATCGTGTAATTGACTATTACCGCTCGGATGATGAGGGTGTCATCATGGGAGGACCTCCACTCCTTCGAGGTCTAGGGGTCCGAAGCTGATTTCGGGTTCGTTCACCTTCTCTTGGCTGCAGCTGACAGCGTGGATCTCCAGTCACTGCGCGTATGACTTTCTGGACCGGTTGGAGTCACCGCTGGTTGGTCCGCCAGCGATGATGTTTATCTCCCCCGAGCGGTGTTGCTCCTGTTCTCCTCTTCCCGAGCGGACGGATGATGATGATCACGGGACGCTCGGGTTGGGTCGACACTCTGCCTTCGCTGATGCAGCTGTCGCGATCTCCATTCGTCATCACGCCATTCGGCGGCTTGATGTCCATGCCGTCGATCAAGAGAAAGGGATCGACGGCGATAGCTCCTTGGTGCCGGTCGGGCTACCGGCGTAAATCTGCGACAATCTCGGGTGTTGTGTGATACTAACTGATGGAAGGAGCAAAACATGGGTGTTCATATCTTTCCTTTCGGCTTTGGCTTTCCAGAAGCCACATGCTGGACGGCGTGCACCCTTGTCTCTTAGTGTGGCCGAACTCCATCGGTTCTTGGTCCTCTAGGTGGTTGGTGGCCGCTCAGCAGTCTCTACTCGGTCATCGCTGGGGGCTCAGCTGGTGTCTCCTTCCTTCTCGCCTTCTTGGCCTCTTCAACGTTGATGTATTCGTTGGTCTTCTTCAACATGTGGTCGTAGTCTCGGGGCGGCTTCCGAATAAGCGACTGGAAGAAGTCCCCGTCCACGAGGCCCTCCTGTGTGAACGCATTCATCATGGTCTCCGATGAGACCGAGGAAATATCCATCGCTACCTAGTTAAAGTGCTGAATGTATGCCCGAAGGGACTCTCTCGGCCCTTACTTTATTGAAAACAAGCTGACGCTTGTCTTCTAGCGTCTGCTGCTTGCAAAATGGTGCAGGAAGGCTGTCCGGAAGTCTTTGAAGCTTCGGATTGATCCGTCCGGCAGCCTTTGAAACCAACATTGTGCTGAGCCGGAGAGCATCGTGAGGAAGACTCGGCACTTGACTCCATCTATGTACTAATGAAGAGTAGCAACGTTGTCGAACTTACCGAGATGGTCGTCTGGGTCGATCATCCCGTTGTACTCTCCGATCGCTAGTGGAGCATAATGTCTCGGCAGAGGATCTTGCAGAATTTCCTTCGAGAACTGCCTGTTGATCTTCTCGAGCGAAGCATTGCCTCTGGGTGCCTTGCCCTTCCGTGCGTCCTAAACGGGTGCCTCATCTAAAGAGGATCCCTGATCTTGGTTTGCTTGAGCGATTTCGGAGAGCATTTGGAACAAAGCCCGATGGAACTGTATCGGGGCAGGCGGCGCTTCTCCTTGCGTGTCGGTCAGCCCTTTGTTTTGTCCCTAGATGGAGAGCTATTCCGACCGGTCTTCATGCGCCGCTCGGCCACCGGATGTTGATGTTGCTTGCTGCGCCAGCCGATTGGCTAACGCCTTTTGTTGCTACTCGACTATCTTGGTCGTTCGCGCCTATATGAGCGCGTCAAGCTCCTCTTGAGAGAGCATCACAGTGTGATGTTGTCCAACTTCCTCCATCTTCTTGGCTCAGATTCAGGTGCGTTCCCACAGACGGCGCCAAATTTGATCCTGTCTGAAGGTCGAGGTGATGGACGCTAGGAACGTGGCGCTCCTGTTGAACCTGCGAAGACTCCCTGATGATGTGGACTTACAATCACAAGACGTCAGTACCGAGCCGGGGAGGGGTTCCTTAGCGATAGCCCTCCGACGCTCAAGTTAGATCTCCGGCGAAGGCAGCAAGCAAGAAACGAAAGTGGCAGCGTAACAGTAGCTATAGTAGAATGAGCATACCTTCGTCGAAGCTTGGGGTCATTATATATGACCCTAGGGGCACGTGTGCATGCTTTTCGATGTATGCATGCTTCTCAAAGCATTCCCTGAAAGGACGTGTTAAAAAAAGTACCTCTGTCGCCATACCTCAATAACCCGAGCATATCCTGACAAGACAGTGAAAGTTTCCATTGTATGATTATCTACCTGACCATGCCGCCAACCACGTCGTCTATCGGTGGCATGGGTCTCTAGGAGCATATTGGTCGATCCTCCTTTTGTCCGCTAGTGGGCCGCTCGGCCAGTCTCTGTCTATGAAGTCGTTGTTTGGGCCGAGCGAGATGGTCGCTTGGCCACTCCCACTATCGGCCTGCTGTTCTGTCCTCCAGCCGAGCGGGATGGCCGCTCGGCCAGACTCCCATTGTCCGGTCTCCGTTGTGCTGTCGCGCACACCCATGCTCGGATATCATCTGCTCGGTCGTGCTTCCGCTTCGCTGGTTGTGATTTGACCCTTGGCCGAACGGGCTGTCCGCTCGGCACATGCACTACCGCTCGGCACTGTCTTTTGTCTATGCTTGGAAGTTTGAGCGTCGGAACCTCGATGCGGGCCGAGCTGTGATAACGCCGGTTCGGCTCTTCCTTAGTCCGACCGAAGGGTTTGTTGTCCGGTCGAACGATGGTCTGAAAGCATTGACCACCTTTACTTTGACCTTTCACGTGGCGTATGACCTTCTACGGGTGGGGTCCCACCATACCACCGGATCAATAAGAAAAGGATATGCCATCCTATTTTCTATCTCAAAAATGTGTTTGTTCTTTTAGTGTTCTAGGCCAATACTACCACAATTAAAATTGCTATTGCATGAAGCAAAATTACTTTAACATGGTTAAAATTGATACATATAAAATATTATTATATCAAAATATACTTATACCAAGTTGATGAAAATTGCTCTAAGTTATTTAAAATTGTTCCAATTTAATCCAAACTGTTACAACCTGTAATAATTTTAATAAAAAATTTTATAACGCGTATTAATTGATCAAAGTTGCTTTTAACTTGGCAGTTTTGGTCAAAATTAGCTAAACTTTGTATCTTCAATTACACAAGTGTTTAAATAGTATGATCACATATTGAGAAACTCAACACTATTGCAATGCTTAGCAAAATAAAAACTAGATTATTTTTTTCTGAATTCTCATTCACATAAATAACTCATGTATCTAGGCAAGTCAAGAGTCAGTAGATGCTTCACTAATATTTTAAAGTTCTAAAGAGTGAACTCTAGACATATGTTGAAGTCACGGAGGAGTGAATTTTAGACAAGTGTTAGAGTATCAGGGAAGTTCGCTTTAAGTAAGGTTGAAGTTCTGAAGGAGCTAAATAAGTAAGCAAATCCGGTCAGATCAAGGGTAATATGAGATTAAGCAAATAAAACTCTTAATGAGTTAAGGGTAAATAGCATTAAGCAATGGAGAATTCGTCTCTAAGCACTTAAAGTTCTAATAAGTTGAGGTAGATATATACTAGATAGATAAGGAAATTTCAAAGACTTAGGATCTCTTGATATATTGATTCAACTCTGGTGTGGTTGTAGTTAGAGTTTTGATACACCAACTGATGAACCTAAATTTATTAAGTTTTAGTATGATCGAATTTAGAAGTACAATAGTTGATTGGTGGTGCAATTGACTAACAACACAATTAGAAAAAAGATTTGATTGGTAGATAAGCAATTGTTTTAAACTCAAATTTATTGGTGCAATTATCCTGAATCAAAATTGATCAGTTTGACTAAACTCAAGTTGACTTAAATTTAAATTTTGATATTTGATAATATATGAGAAAGAAGTCCTAACGCAAGGTTTGGCAACGAGTGGTCCTAACTAGGGATTAGGTAACCAAAAGTCATAACTGGAGGTTAGACAATGGAGAACTTTAGTGAGTGAAGTTAGGTAGTAAAAGTCCTAACTTGAGGTTAGACAATGGAAAAATCCTAGTAAGTGAAATTAGACAGTGGAAGTCATAACGAGGCTAAGCAGTGAAGAATTAGTTGGGAACTAGGCAGTGAAGACTTAGTTGGGAACTAGGCAATGGAAGTTATAGTAAAGCTAGACAGTGAAGACCTAATTGGGAACTACGCAATGGAATTCCTAGCAAAACTAGATAATGGCAAAGTCCAAGTGGGTCAAAAATTTATCGGACACTTGGTGATTAAAAGTCTAACGAGAAGAATTGGCATAAGATGGAAAGTCCAAGTAGGTGAATGGTTGACCAGATGCTTGGTGTCGAAGCCCTGGCGGTCAAGGTTGACCAGATGCTAGGCAACGGGAAGTCCCAACGAGTCACGGATGATTCGAGGATTTGGCAAAGGAATCCTAAACTCAGATTAAGGGAGTTAGTGTTGGGTAATTGATTGACCCAAAGCAATCGACTAGGCAATCGATTGTGGGAGTGTCTCCCGAACAGAAGGTGCTGAATTGCTTAGAAAGATTGCCTAATCGATTGGGAACTGTTATAGTTTATTGGGCTAATTACCTAATTGATTGGGGATTATTTTCATGGAGCATAGAAAGGTATTGAATCGATTCAATATGACACAATCGATTATCCTAATCAATTACCCTAATCGATGGGAGATTTGTTATAACAACACAGAAGGTGTTGGAATCAATTTGGCATTCAATTAAGATCAACCCAATCGATTAGGGTATTCGATTGAGGGCATTTTTGCGATAGCACAGAAAGCCTTAGAATCGATCGCGGCAATCTATTAGAGACTTCCTAATCGATTGGTATGACTCACCAATCGATTAGGGGTTTAAAAAAGAGTCATCCTATATGTTTTTGAACGATCATCTAATGTGATAATCAATTAAGGATAAGTCTAATCGATTAAGAGGTGTCGAAGAAACCCTAAAAAAATGTTCGTGAAGATTTAAAGCTTAGTTGTTCACACCAGATCTTGGTAATTCAGGAGCGAAGTGCTGCTACATTTCCAAGTCAACAAAGTCATTTCCTAACAACAAGAGTTCAAAGCAAAGTGTTCATTGTATTTATATTTACTTCCTTGTTCTTGTTGTATTATCATGTTATCTTTTTGTATTCTCATATTTGAGCTTGCATGAGGCTTCTCCGCTTTCGGAAAGGAGATTTTCATAATGTATCTGTAAGAATGAAGAGTAAACCCTTGGACTAGTCATCTTAAAGATGTTAATATCAAGTAAAATGACAATGTTAGCATTGTTTTAAATTTTTTATTACAAATTAAGTTTAAACAACTAAACGAAGTTATTAACCCAGCCCTCTACGTGTCCTAACAAAATTAAATTTATTGATGGTGAACTACAAATCAACTTATGACACGATCGACAAATGACGTGTTCAACTGATGTGGATGATGACAGTGGCCAAGCTCCTTGGCTGTGAAGCCTCCTTACCGGAGGTCACAGCCAAGCCTCCTCTGGCCGCCGCAACCGCCCATGAGGTCACCACTTCGTAATGTCGCGAGGCCTAGCGTAGCCACTGTTTTGTAGTGCTAGGAGGCTAGGTCTCATCGTTGTAAGGCCACCGATTCTGGATGGATCTAAATCCATTATTTCTTTAATTTTACATCAAAAACTTTTCACAAAGGAAAATATTCCCCAATTTCTCCTTCCTCGCTTACAAGTGAATTAGGGTTAGACAAAATAAATCCTTGTTTATGAAAAAAATAATGGATGAGTCAAAATCAAATCCCTAAAACAATTTGAGCAATATATCCTATAAAAAGAAAAATTCTAGAGATTAATTCACTCATGGTATCTTTCTAATAAATTGTGTCTTTTATCTTATTTACGACTGCATAATAATGTTAATGATTGATTTAAATACATTTATAGGATTGTGACTGAATAGCATATTAGTGAATAAGCTCTATGCATAATCTGACAAGATAACATTTATGTTATATAGGATGAACAAATTAAAAAAAAAAAATCTATGATATATAGTGTAAACAAATAGAAAATAAATAAGTTTTGAACATATTTTTATATTTAACATGATAAACAAACAAACTTAAATATGTCGACATTCATGAACAAACCTAATGAGAAGTTAAGGAACCAATCAATCTAACAATCTTTTATAATTTCATTTACTAATTTTATAATCGGAATACATAAACTATATTACAAATATATTTTTACATATGTAATAGATGAAAATTTTATTGGTTATTATCTCTAATTGGTGGTTTAATTATAAGTGGTGCATATGAGTACAAACTGAATCTATTAAAGTGATCTAACTTAAATTTGTTAATTGGACTTCGGATTATCGGATATGGGTTAAATGTGTAGAATCCTTTAGCTCAATCTGATATCATTTATAGGCCGATAACGGATTGATTGCCTATATAAGGGGAGGTTCCCATAGGTTTAGAAATAATCTTGACAAAACTTTTAGTTCACCATTGACCTAGAGCTTTTCGGCGTCGTTATCCCCTTAGAAGATTTGTTAATTTTGCTTTTATGTATTCTTCTTCCTCAGGGATTATTTTTGAACAACGCTAAAGATAAGGATGACTCTTTAATCACGTTTCTTGTCTTTATATTTATGTATTACTTTCTTATGTCATGTTTAATTGATGAAACTAGATTTTTTTTTATTCTTATATTTTTTATATGTGAGTTTTTCGTGTATTAGATTAATGCGGCTTAAGTTTCATGAGGATTAACAGTTTAGCTTATTTAGAAGGATAACTACATTATTTTAGTTGAGCTCCTTAAAAAGTTAATTTTCATTATTCATTCATATTTTTAATAAATAGACTTGAACATAGTCGACTCAACTGAACTTGAGCTCGCTTAGCATGCCAGACAAAATGGTGGACCGCAATCTAATGCTAAAATTACTAGCTTTGTGGCATCATTTATCACCATATGAAAAGTAGTGGTGGCATTATGGACCTGTGTGGCCTTCTCCTGTATTCCATTCAAGCAAACAATTGTAGCACATGATCATGATGCTGATGTCCTAACTACCTGTCGGCCACCAGCTTCAGAACACTAACACATGCTCATGGAGATGGAAGCTTCACTTGGAAAGGGGGAGAGAACAAGAGATCTTCAGCTAAATTCTCTTGTGCAATATAATTCCACCGTCAGCTAGTTTTTACAAACAAACTCTTCAAAGATCTCTCTTCCTCAAGCATGGGAAAGTTTTGCTGCAGCAGCGTGTCAGAGGATCAAAATGGAGGGAGTGGCATAGACCTGATGGGAATTCTGGTGCTTGTTGTTCTTGCATTGCTCGCTTTGCTCGCTTGCTTGCCTCCCCGTAGACGAAAGGTGATCACTGTGTATCCCTGCGGGTGCTGAGAATCGGATCTGGATCGAGGAGCCGCATCTGCTAGCTTCAATATCTTCGAAGAAGTTAATGGCTAGCAAGCTCTTTGTTCTTGGATGTGCACAATTAGGATCTGTTGCTATATCCCTTGTTAAATAATTGTAATTCTCTCAGCTGTTTAAGTATTTTTAATTCTTGTGTGTTAAGTAGCACTGCATTTATACAATTCGTGCCTAAGTAGATCTGGTGGATGGAACAGGAAGCAAGAATTATCGATGTTTGCATAGTCAGCCTTTCTTTGAAAGTTAAGTTGTGTTGTTTTTTAAGCTCTGAAGTGCTAGTTTCTGTTTTCATGGATATGGATTAAGTAATTGTAGTAATAGAATGGAAGTAACACGAAATTATGAGTGCTATGCATCTTCTTGATCAAAAGGATTTGGAACAACTGAATGAAATGGATGAATTAGTAGGACTATACATGTGCATTGTACATTATTGTTATCTGTTTTGTTGCCCATTAAGAATGATCAAATAAGGCATACTTAACTTTTATAAGCTCTAATGTGTATAGGCTAAATTATTTTATTTTATTTTTGTGATAAACCAAAAATAAAATAAAATACTAAAGATAAATAGGTTGATGCACTTTAATTTGAAAGACTGTCAACTCTAATCTTCTGTCATTATGAAATTAATTTTTCTTAATGATTAATCATGAGATCTTCAATATGTGTACGCTGATATTTTCCACATAATGATTTTGATGAAGTTGAAGTTTTTGAATATTATGATAGTTTTCCTGATAAGTGGAATAAAGTCAAATTCAAGTTAATTCATTAAGAATTTTTTCAAAATTAAATTTTTTACTTTTGAAATTTGTCATCCTAGCGACCCCTTATGATTATCTCACACCATTAGGAGGGAGTAATCAAGAAATTTAAACTAGT
The DNA here is from genome assembly GCA_037833815.1 of Zingiber zerumbet. Lineage (NCBI taxonomy): Eukaryota > Viridiplantae > Streptophyta > Magnoliopsida > Zingiberales > Zingiberaceae > Zingiber > Zingiber zerumbet. The sequence continues at coordinate 10,860 of JBBMJZ010405689.1, forward strand.
CATCACATGGAAGGATAATTTCTCAGGCTTAGTGGGATGTAATTAATTTTAGTTGTGGATGATAGCACATTCTTTTGAAGTTGAAAGTAAGATTTTCTAATTTAAAGGAGTTCGTTTCTTTCCAATTTTTGAATCTTACAAAGTGGTTGGATAAAACCCCATCAATGTCTAGATGAAAAAGGATAAGAATTGTGTATTAAGTTACCAGCCATGAACTTTCAGGTAAATATTTAACAAAGTGGTTAGATAACAATCTAGATTGGGTTTGACCCGATATTCTAGTCTCGGATTTGCCCATGACCTTGTTGACCATCAATCATCACTGACCACGGACCACTGACCACCGCCCATGACCAACCACCAGTGATCATGGTCGATGACCTACCACCAGTGAACAGCACGACCTGTTGATTGACATTGATCAGAGGTGACTAGTGTTGACCAACATTTAGCCAATGACCAACAATCATTGATCGAATTTAAAGACATTGATCAATGACTGTTGATATCTACGTTAACTAGTGACAATTGATCCATGTTGAATGACGCTGGTTCGTGCAATCGATTTTTGATCAAGGTTGATTAAGTTCGAATTAGATTTTGGTAATTGATAAATATATTTGATGATTTATAGATGTCAAATAAAAGGAGAGATTATCAAAAAAAAAAAAAAAGGAGATTGTCAGTGCAATCGACCTTAGGTCCAATTGACTGATTTAGGTTTCTATGGTTGATCAAGAGAGTCAAGGTTGACCGGATATATAACAGTGAAGTCTAAGTGAATCGTAGTTGATTGGATACTTGATAGTTGAAAATCCAACCGAGAGTTAATAAGGATAAAGTCAAAGTGGATCATAGTTTATCAGAAACTTGATAGTTGAAAATTCAATTGAGAGTTGACAAAGATGAAGTCCAAGTGGATTAATATTGATCGAACACTTGACAATAGTAGAAATTCTAACAAGTCATGAAAGATCGAATGTTAGATGTGGAAAAGAAAGTCCAAATAGGTCGAAAAGGAATAGATGTTTGGTAATAATGAAGTCCATATAAGTAAGGATTGTATGTTTAGACATGAGGCGAGGAGTGCAAATAGATCAAGGAGGATCAGATATTTGACAATGAAGAAGTCTTGGTAGGTTAAGGTTAACATATTAGCCATGAGATAAGAAGTCCTGGCAAATCGAGGTTGGTTAAATGTTAGGCATGTAAAATCTTGACGGGTCAATGTTGACCGAATATTAAACGGGTGAAATCTTAATAGGTTGAAGTCAATCAAATACTAGACAAGGATGAGATCTCAGTAAGACAAGGACAAGACCCTAGTAAGTCATGATTGATCTAGGTCTCTTAGCATAAGAAAATTTGATATAAATAATATTTAAGCGATATGAATGGTTTATCAGTCGATTACATTTTACGACATTATCGACTATTGTTAATAGTATTTTCTACAATATTATCTTCCAATCCGAAATTGAACAATGAGGATGAAGAGACTGATGGCATAAACAATGAAGATCAAGAGCCTCACAAATGAGGAAGATCCATTCTCCTTGTAGTGTACTCTTGTTCTTCCACATGACTAATAAGAAAATCAAGCCCATCAAGGTGTTTGGTAAGAGAAAAATACAATAGAGTTCATAGAAGAGCCTAGACCTAAAGGCCAAAGGGACTGCAACAACAAACATGAGGATCAAGAGCCTCACAAGAGAGGAAGATCCAATCAATGGGAAACGATGACTAAATGGAATGGATCTGAAGTCGAACTACCACCAAATTTTCAGTTGTAGACCATTCTCCTTCCAAGAGGTCATTAGGGTGGGAGACAGGATGGTTGAATTGTCAAATAGAGTTGATTCCTGATGAAGCTAGGAGAAACACCCTCTCATGTGATGACCTATTTAGTTTTCTAATTTACCTCTCTACATATGAATGAATTGTGTGGGGTGCCCACAGTTAGTGTATACCTTTTACCAAATTAGAGTGGAAGATAGACTAGTCGATATGC
>JBBMJZ010405709.1:0-12869 GCA_037833815.1 Zingiber zerumbet
GTGATTTACCTCCCTCGTGATGACCCTGGGCAGGGTGCGGCGGGGGCCCTGAGGGCGAGGGTTTCGCCTTTTGCCAATGTTCTACTTACCACCCCCAAACTTGGTGTGTCAATGTCGGTCATTATATTTTACAATAATACACTACAACAATAACAACAACAACAACCAAGCTTTATCCCACTAGGTGGGGTCCGCTACAATAATACATTATAAAGATTAATTAAAGAATTGATAAGAATTTGCTTGATAAATAGAAAAGAAAATGTGAAATGAGAAATTTAAAAACAATGTGTACTTTGTGAGAAGAGGCGAGGACAAATTGATGAGACGATGAATATTGGTGCTAAGATTGGTGACGTCACAAGAATTACGTATACATACTACGAATTGTGTGTATATAAAAATACATTATATATTATGGTAATTAACAAGAATATAGAGAATTAATAAATAAAAAGAGATTAATGGGGACATTAGAGAATGAAAAGGCAGGCAAAATTGAAAAGGATGTCCCTTATTTTTGTTATCATCAAAAGGGCAACCCAATTCGAAAACATATTAAAACAAAACTTCATCCTATTTTTCATACTGAAAATACACTTGTTCCAATATTTGTTGTAGCAACTTTGGCTAACACTGGCTACAACATGTGGCAGCTTTGTTCAAAACTGCTACATTGTACCAAAATTGCCTGTAGCAGTTTTGGCTAAAAGAGCTACACATGTAGAAATTTTGATCAAAATTGCTATAGCAGTATTGAAGCAAATTTGACTAAGTTGGAGCAATCTTGACCAATGCTTTACCTGTATAAATTTATCCGAGTAAAAGCAATTTTGCTTTGTGCTGTAGCAATTTTGGCCAACGTTGCTACAATAGTATTGGAACGAGGGCATTTGCAAATGAAAAATGTGGTGGTGTACTCATTTGATATTTTTTTCAAACTAGGGCACCCTTATAACAATAACAAAAATAAGGGGCACCCTTTTAATTTTTGTCTAAAATGAAATTGTTTGAGAGAATTAAGCATACGAGAGCTTCAGAGTGTCTGTGATGAATAAAAAGGATTAGAGTATTTTGATCATTTTAAGGGTGTTTGACCGAAACACCCTTTAAAATTAATATTTATATCTGTTGATGGGGATTTTGGTAAACAAAAACTACCAACTAAATTAAATTGGAGATGCGGTTGTCAAGCTAACTTGTTTGGGATGTGCCATGCATGACCACATCCACACTGGGTCCATGTCAGAATAAGGGGCAAGTCAGGCCCAATATGGCCCAACCCATTATGGTTTAAGTGTTTTGTGTCAAGCCGAGCCATGGGCAGACCAGCCCATTTGATACCTCTAACTCAATGCTTCTACCAATAGACCCTTGCCCTCCTCTTTCAAGATGGCAATGAGCATCTCAACATAAACCTGATGATGTGAATGCTACCTAAATCTCATTATATACTCTCTAATACTTATTCCTCATTTAAAGCTTAATCGATTAGAAAAATGCATACCCGAACTCTAAAATACCTACCAATTTAAGTATTCACATAGTAGACTTGATGGCCTATGGTATGTATGTATTCACATATACCTGCAATTTAAGTACCCTACTTGTATATAGGAGTTAAGTGGCCAAAAATTAACCCATACTTGCATATATATAGGCACCTCAGCCCGACACAAACGAGTTGAGAGCCAAGTATCCAATTATCAGGTACTCAATCACGAAGACCCAAGAGATTGTCAATTGCGGCACATGGTTTACCTTGCATTATAAGATGAAAGCAGGACAAAGAAATGGCATTTTATCCATATGGACATGCAGAATTATCCATCATATGTCAAGTAACATGTAGTTTATGGACCAAGTCACAATTGAGGCACATGGTTTATCTTGCATTAGAAGATGAAAGAGGAAAAAGGAAATGGCACTTATATATAGACATGCAGAACTATCCATCATATGTCAAGTAACATGAAGTTTACAAACCAAGTAAAAAAACATAAAGCGATGTTCTCATGTAACCATAAATAGTAAACTATCACCAATAACAAAGGGGTTTAAAAAAATCCAAAATTTGGAGAAAGAATATATATTTTAGGTGAGAACTCTACCTGTGACTTTGTGTGAGGTGTGGCATCGTGGGAAAATTTGCACAAATCTCCCTGCACAGAAAAAAATCTTCTGTAAGATTTCTGTACGACAGCTGAAAAGGAATTGGATTAACTCTGGTATAATAATCATTATAGACAATAAAAATAACAAATTTAACCACCGAGACCATGAATAACATTTTGTGATAAGAATTTCATTTCTTCAATCATCTTTCAAGAAAACAAATAATACAAAATGCATGATATTCCACTGTTTAAAATTTGAGAAAGTTTTGACCATGTTTTCATTTGCTCAAACTTTAGCTAACAACCTGAAGACCATGTCAGCTTGTCTCATGGCAACCTGCCACAGCAAAATCACATACAACAGAGGATCAAGACATCAGGAAATGAATGCACAATGAAAATGATATCCTGGATAAATTTTCTTAAGATGTGAACTCTCTCAAATCACCTTGAAGATCACAAGAATCAAGTAATAACACGGCTAAATTAGGGTAGTAGTTAAGATTTTGGCACTTGTGCACTTCATGTGGTGCCAACGATGATTTATGTCAACCATATTTAATTTTTCCTCAAAAAACTAGTAGTAGTTAAGATTCTATAGATCATCATAATGTGACACCAGAAACAACTTATCATCATCAACCCATGTTTGTCCTAGTTATTCGGGTTGACTATAGGAATCTTATCTCTCCAATGAACTTTTTGCAATGCAAGGTTATATCACTAATAATACACAAATTAAAAATCTATTTTTTCCGTACTAAGTAATATTTTTTTGGTCTTCCTCTACCCTCTATACTTTTTAATCTAATAGATCCAATGTTTCTAAAGGTAAAATCTATTGAATATCTTTGAACATGAACTCATTGTCTCAACTTCATTTCTCTCATTTAACAGTCCATTGGAGCTACACCTAATTACTCCTAAATATTAAATTTTTAAATTTTATCCTTTCTAGTGTCAGCTCATCCACCTTAGCATTCTCAATTGTATTACATTAATTTTTTATATCTTGTTTTATAACAGCCCAACACTTAAATCTATGAAGTCTGAGAAGGTGTATGAAAGTGTAGTAAACTTTTCCCTTAAGCCTGAGGCCTACAAGTCATGCTACTAACACAAGAACCAAGACACCAGAAGCTCCTTGATATCTTCATCAATAGTTTCTCCATATTAAATAATAGATCCAAACTATCTAACAATTTTCACATGAAGTTCATATACACCCGTCCATTGTTTCAAATTTTGTATCGTGCCGGATGAAATAAATGAAATTTGTCCCACCGCCCGGCACCGATACCAGCACCACGGGCCGCCACGATCCCGCACGATTGTGGGGGCACCGCGATCCCGGGGCAACCTCTGCGGACTCAAGGGGCACCGCGATACTACATTTTCCCCCTTTTTTAAAAAAATATTTTATATTTTATTTTTTTAATATTAGGGTTAAAAAAATAATTTAAAATTAATATATTTTATATTTAGAAAATATTGAAATCATATCGGCATAGTACGATACAATACTGAAACTGTATTGTTCCTATCATAAATCAAAACTTCGATACGGCTTGAAATTTTAAACCATAGAATAAATATTAACCGAACATAATATAATGACAAGATGGAAATGTCATCTTATTGAAATAAACTATTTGGAGAACGAAAGGAGATAAGTAGCAATGCATTCATTATGTGCTAAAATCTCATACCAAGTACCATATACATCAAAAAGAGTAAACAATATAAATTAAGAGATTGATGCACAATATAAAAAACAAACAAGTAAAACATTGAAGCATACACATCAGTAAAAAAACACAAATCCAAACTGTAGAAATGGATAAACTAACCTGCTGACATCTGCCTATCATATAAAAGTTGCAGAGTTTTACTGCTTTTGGCTTTACTACTGGCGGAAGCTTCAATCTCTTAACTCCTTGTTCCCTCTCTTTCTCTGCTCTTTTCCTTCTCCTAGATTTCTGCAGAAAAATAAGCAAACAAAAAAAAAAAGGGATTCAGTTTGATGGCTATCTACTAAATGCAAGGGCATTTTAATAAAATGCTGATGGCTTAAGAGCTTCGGTGTATATATGAACAGTGCAGCCACCTTTTTCTGTGCTTTTCTTTCCTCGGTTAAAGCACCTCTTTTTCTCTTTGATCCAACTTTACCAGCCTGAAAAAACATGGAGACATAGACCAAACAAAATCAGGCAACAATGAAGAAAGAAGGCTGCTAAACTAAAAAAATTGAGTTTGAAGGTTCAGTCTGCTATCAGCCAATTGCATCCTGCAATAATTCTCATTATTTTGAGTTGTAATTGTATACATGGGTTTTTTCAGCAACCAAACAACCCAAAGTCCAAATGAATAGCAGTGCTTATCATACAAATCATAAAGTTTCAATCATAATGTTGCTTAGAAATAGGAATGAAGCAGAAAAATCTAAGATCACTATCAAAGGAAAACATGCATTCTGTGTAAACAGTGATCTATGACAAAGAGATGGCCAAAGACAGAATGTAACCAATGGATGGAAACAAAATCATTTAACTATAAGAAAAATGTAGAAAGATAAGTTTATTGATAATGAGTACGAATATAAACTTTTGGACAATAATTTTATAATGTCAACACCACCTTCAAAGTGAAAAGAATAAATTGACTTGATGATAAAAGAAGTATATCAACATTACTCACATTCTGACAAATTGTGTTCTCCTCATCCAATGTAAGAGTAGGCAATGCAACTTCATGCTTCTTGGCATCCATCAAAGGTACATTATGACAACTTTTTAGTTCAATATTTAAATGTATATCATCCAAATTAAGATCATCAGTAATGTTATCTTCATCAACACCTGCATAATGATTATCCATATTCAGGTTAGAAGCACTCAAGAAAGTGATCTCGCCGGAAGAATCAGTTCCACAGGGCTTAGTGAGACAATCAGGACCTTCTTTATTAAGAATGTCACTCCAATCAGAAATTTTATCTGTTTTCTGACCCTCATGAAGATTATTCTGATGTGTCACCAAGGACCCAAATTCATCTGAATTCCAAAAATCACCAGGAATTTGCCCTTCTTCAACTTCTTCGCTGTCTGAATCTAGTAAGGAATCTAAAAGGCTCTTATGATATTGTTCCTTAACTAAACATTCAATAGAAGAATCCAAGAGTGTTTCTTGATGTTTTTCAACTGGTTCATTTGTAGAGTTTGAATATGGTAATGAATCTAAAATGTTCTTATGTAATTGTTCCTGAACTGAGGTGTTCATGGAAGAATCCAAGAGTGTTTCCTGATGTTTTTCAACTGATTCATTTGTGGAGTTAGACATATCCTCCTGGGGTTGAACCACCAGAAGCTTATCACTAGACAAATATGTAATGGAATCTTTAACAGACTCAGAGTGTCCATTCACTTTTCCCCCAAGCAATTCAGTGGAATTAGTAAAAGTTTTCAACTCAAAACATTCTGTTCTTGTTCTATTAACTCCTTCAGCTTCTAGTATATCTTTGTTCCTTTCTTCTGATTTGCCAATTGTCTCAACAATCTGAATATCGGAATCAAGGCAAGGTGTATTGTCAGACTGGGCATCAGCAACTTTGTTTTGCAATCCTCCAGCTAAGCCAAGTATGCTACCGTGCACTCCTAGTAGTTCAAAGAAATTCAAAGAAATCAAAACAATTATTAAATGGAGACTTCAAGTAAAATATTCACTTAGTTGTATCAATGATCATACCTTTCTGAACTCGATCAACACCTAGACCACTATCCGCTTGCTGATTACCTAGCTCCACCATTGTATCCAAAGCCTGACCTTCATCAACTCCAGATTGAAGCTTCAAACTTTCAGACATAAGGCCATTCACCGCCTCACAATTTCCCCACTTCTCATTCCCCAATTTCTCATCCAACCCAAGATTATGACTTGAAACAACATGGAGGCTAGGGCTTATATTCCCACTGCAACCATGCCCAAGCTCCACGGGCAAAGCTCCACCATTGCTTCGATCAAAGGAGAAATCTTTTTTGCATAACAGGGGATCGGAAATTTCGGCACTGAAGATGGGTCTTGGATTCTCTCGAGATTCTGGAGTGGAAATGAAAGATTCATCGAGGCAAAAGGAGAAGATCCTAACAAGAGTACGATAAGAGGCACTGTCGAGATGGGAACTCCGACGCAGGAGTGGAAGGTGGGGCAAGCAGCTCTTGGCCGGAGGGTTTAGCGTTTGGACAACATTTAGTTCCTCCATGGGTACAAACTCTGCTACACCGCCAAGCTCTCACTTTCATCCAAAGTACGTTGATAAGGTATACCTAGCAATCATGTCAATAGTCAAAACAATAATTATTTCAAAATCTAGATGCAAGAACAAGATAGTAACACATGAAGGTCATAAGAGGAGAACAATCAAAAGAAATCACACGAAAGATATCTAAACCAAATAGTAGTACTTTCTAGTTATACAATCTCTATTGTCATCATAGTACAAAAGTGGAATAAGGTAGCAAATATTAAACCACTAGATTCATTAAACAAACTATCACACCCCAAGGGTATCCTTGTCCGCTAAATCGGACGGCACCCCCTAGTGACAATGTTCGATACCAAACCAATTAAAGCCAACACAAACACCAATGCGATATAAAAATCACTAACTTTTTAAAATGCTAATGTGTGTGTGTATACATGAACATGTGAACATACTAACTAAACAAGCTAAAACCAACACTCAAACATTCAATACCGAAAGAAAACTGTAAATACAAGCAGCGGAAAAATAAACCAAACAACTCGAAAAGAAATCCAAACTCGAGTGGAACTGAGAGTCAGGACCTTTGAGCGACATAACACATCTTCTACCTTCTAACCTAAAAGTCAATGGAAAAAATAAGGATAGTGAATACAACAACTCAGCAGGTAGATAGAAAGATAGTGCATGAATTACATAGTGTAAAGAGATCAAAAGGAAGTAGTCGCAGGTAATAATTTACTTACTACACAAGTAAAAGTAAAAGCAACAAAATACCACATAACCATCTACAATCCTGATTAGCAAGTATGACAAATAAACCGGGTATATATAAAACAAGCACATAACAAGGTCTAGTAGGCAGGCATGATAAGGTAGCTATTTAGCTCCTCGACTACTGATTGCATGCAACAACATGCTACCACGAATGGGTCACGTGAGCAGTCAGGGTGTGTACATAGCTATCTAGCTTTTGACTGTGGGTAACTACATGCTACTACGAATGAGTCTCGTGGGCAAATAGGGGATAGCTATCTAGCTACGATTGTAGGCAACAATAAGCTACCACAGATGGGTTTCATGCGCAGTCCGAATGAATACAAGTATAACATGTATATCAGTATAACAACAACAAGTAAAACAATAACAAACACATCAAGACAGCACTAGTCAACCAATTTCATTAAGAGAATACTAGTCATCTAGTCATAATTATAGGGATCTTTAGCAAAAAATAATAAATATACGCAGCGGAAAAATTGATCCCTCCATAAATCCAAGCGAATGCAGAATACATGTTTGATCTAATAGCAACCTTTGTTGCGTGAACGGAACCACCCCGGTAGCAACTTTACTTCAGCAGATCTCAGCACTATCAGAATAGTCGCACCTCTTCAGTCTTCAGTATCCACACGGACTCATCTTTCGTTCGTCGCACAAACTCAGCCTTCAGAGAAGAACAACCTTTATTGTGTTAGCAACAACTACAAGGTGCTCATAAGAACATTAAGTGTCTCTTATGAAAATTTCACTAAAAAAGGGTTTTGTGTTCATTCAATGAATACCAAGGGTTTGCCTTTTGGTCTTCTTCCATTAATGATGAATTAATCTTCATTAATTTTCTTAATGGGTTGGATTTTAGTATATTGGATTAAATTAATCCAATAACCCAATGGGTCTAACCTATTAATCCAATGAGTCTAATCCGAATTCATTTGAGTCTAATTCGGATTTATATGGATTAACCCACTAATCTTAAGGTCCATAGTATTTTAATCAAACTAAAATAAACCTATCTCGAGATCAACATGTTCTCTATGTGTGTGACCAAATAGGTTCTCATAATGTTGCCAATGCCTCTAAAATAACATTTTAGATACATAAGCAATGAGTGCATCTAGCAATACATCATTGCTACCAAGTAACGAGAATGTCAATATCCGACCTAACATTTCTATGTCTATTATGTTGTATAACTTAGTCCTTCTATTCTCGATATCTAGATCGATCCATAAGGCATAGACCGTGTCATCCTCTTATCAATATTTATGTTTTTTGATCTCTAAGTAAACTCACTTAACCAAATGAGCTTAATACTTCATATTGACTTGTTTAAGCACAGTCATGCATTTTAGTAGTCCTATTTAATCAAGGTGTCAATAGATATCACTTCCGTCATATAGAAGGGATAGATCCCATCTACATCACTCACATCCCTCCACACAACTTATTGCATACCAGTATTCGACTTTATGGTCCACCTTGTTACAAGTGACGTTTGCCAATATCAAAGTACACAACTCATTATGTAAGGAACCGTAGTGACTTGTCTAAGGACTATTCATACTAATAGTCACTATGAAAATGTTTATGACACTCATATAATGATCCATAAAACATTTTCACGGCAGGTCAATTTAGTACATATTCTCTAATATATAATCATGTGTCAACTTAATATCTTATATCCATGACTTGTGAAATTAAGTCATCAATTGACCTACATACTAATCTCAACGCATTAATATTGCCCTTGTATATTAATACTTGCCTAGGAATAGTTTAAGAGTAGTGTTCTATATATATCTACAGCCTCTCACTATCAATTCAACCAATTGATATATTATAAACTAGAACCTACTATCCTAGGACATTATTATACTTATTTATCTGGCACTGATCTAAAGTAAATATAATAATCATAAACTTTGCCTTTTATTAATGAAATATGATACAAAAGTCCCTTTATCGATCATCTCATAATTGGCTTGTAGGGTTAATACTAACAAAAATATCTTAATTAACTTTATGGTATCATCATAAATACAATAAAACAATGGGGTCAAAATCAAGTAGTCCAAGATATCAATCCAAAGAATATAGCCTAGTAGAATACTCTACCACTTTGCTATGGTATGATATGTATCACGTATAGGCACGAGCCAAAGTATATAATTATATACTACGATATAAACGCACGAGCATAAGTCTATAACTACACTATGGTCTAGTAATATCCTACATATATAACCAACCCAATCAGGAATAACAAATTAGACTGCATAAATATCAAAATAGAATAAAATAAGATAAAGCAACAGAGGTTAATTGCAAGAACAATATAGAGTGGATATAAGGTAAGTAAGTGTCTGTTGTCTAATCAATATATAATAATAAACAATCATGCGCTAAGATCAAAGAAACTATAGAGGTCAAGAAAGAACTACCCACCTCTATTGTAGATCGCTTTAACCATCTTCAAGTCAAATAATCTGCCTCTAGGTAGTATCTACAAATACAAGATATGAAGATAAATCTAAGGGTCTATAAATCAACTAATCAATCTATTGATTAAGTAATCAATCTATTAATTAGTCACTATATTAATTAATTAACTTATTGATTAATTCATTGTTGTTCAGATTATTAATTCATTTAACTCTTAATTAATATCCAAATAATTATCTAGTTGATAATCTGAATTAATCTCCACTAGCTATCCCAATTGATAATTGTAATTTATGGTGTAGTAATTAATTAATTATCTATTTAATCGATTATCCTATTGATCAAACAACTTTCAAATCGATTATTATTTTACTTAGTTATCACTTACCCAATTATCATTCAACAACCCATCAAATCAATTAACGTTTAAATTGATCAACTCATCCAAATACAAGGAAAACCTAATCAGCTAAGACTATTATTAATTAAATAAATTAATTCGTTACCAGATATACATTAAACAACAATAAACCTGTACAATTAATCCCCTAATCAGTAATCACGGGTCAATTAATCCATGTATTAGTCCATTTCCGACTATTATTAATCAACGGTTAAATCAACCGAAATTAACCTTAAACGAACTCTTACCCTACCGGCGGTGGCGTCCCGTCCCTTCTTCGGCGGTGACTCACGGCGGCAGGCGGCTGGTGTGGCACGCAGTCGGCGACAGGAGATCGGATTCGGAGGTGGGCTGCAAAGGCAGCGGTGCACGAAGCCGCAAGCAGCAGATGGTTGCACGCCGCCTACACGGTCGAGAATCCCGATCGGTGTGATCGCTGGCTGCAAGGGACACGAAGTCGTGTCCAGCGACGGTGGCCCCCGTGATGGCAAGGACAGCGGTCCTTCGAGACGGTAGCGCAGATTAGGGAGGAAAACGACTGATACGGTCAGCCGTGTCACGCGCCCCAACCACGGGCAAGAGGTGACGTCGACCGCTGACTTGTGGGATGGCAGTATATAGGGAGGAGAGGGACGAGAGAGGTGGCCGGAGGCGAGTGGCGGGATGGCGGAGTGGCGGCTGCGGCGACGGCGCCGCGAGGCTCGTGAGAAGGTCTCTACGCATGTTTTCGAACTTAGGTTTTTAATAACAGATGTTAATAAAGTCAATAACTCCCGGACTCCAAACGGCTTTATCACACAGGACAGAGTGTCATGCCTGAGTTGATCCGTTTCATTAAATAATTTAGACAGATTAAATTAAAATTTAATCAATCTAAGTCCCATGGGCTGACCTACCAGACCATGGGCTGACCTACCAGACCAGTGACTTGTTTCGATCGGCTTGTGATGGACTTAGATTGACCCGTAAATTGATAAATGCATGTAAACTAAATTTATATTAATTTATTATTCTTTTAATTATAATTTTAAAATAGAAATAATATTTTTCATTCAACATAAGTATTTATTCGTATTCATTTATATTTAAAATACATGTTTATAGGTATATTTAATTGATGAAACTTTTTTGAATTAAAACATTGAATATATGAAATATTTATTTATTTATTTTTAAAATTTTGATGGGCCCGTGGGTTGGCCTACCAAACTCGCAACCCACCTTGGATTGGGTTGGGTTAGAAATTTTCCAACCTGTCAAGTTGACCGATTCGCTCGCCTTGCCCCGCCAAATGGTTGGCCTGACACGGACTGATCCGCCCCGCCACAGGTTGACTCGTCTGATAGCTCATGTGTACTTTCTCAATTTATATTGATGGTCGATAAAAAATTTCTATGAAATCAGACTGATTACCTCATGTTCAACCTAAATAAATTAATTATTTTTTTTCCAAATCAAATCTCTTTTCCAAATCAAATCTCTTGTCTCATAACATGAATGTTTATATTCCAAAATGATGCACTCTTCTCCACACAAAACAAAGCTCTCACCCCTCACTTTTAGAAAAAAAATGATTCGTGCAACCACCATAAGAAAATATGTATTCAACAACACTCAAAATAAAATCTTTATCTTTTACTTTTTTTTTTACAACAGCTTTAATAAAAATCATTATTTTAAATATTTATTTAATCAAAGACAAATGTCTTGTAAAACTGTTATCCTTAAGCAGTTTTGTAGGCTACGATAATAATTTTTAAAAACTATCGTCCATATATATTTTTTGGGACTACAATAATAATTTTTAAAAATCATTGTTTATTTATATTTTTACATAACTATAACACCAGTTTTAAAATTTATTGTCTATGTGTGTGATTTTTTTTAAAATTTTCCCTCGCAATTTTTTTTCCATCGCCATTTTTTCTCTTTCGTAGGTTTTTTTACCATCGCGTTTTTCTTTCCCTCTCCCGAAATTTTTCGGTAAAAACCCTAAACGCCTTCCCTTCCCGAACCCGACCCTCTCCGCCTATGTCCCTTACGCCTCTACCACCAGTCACTCGACATTCTTCTCCTCCCACTGACCGTATCCCCTTTCTCCTTCAAATCCCTCGTTTCACCGCAAAACTAGTTCCGCTTTTGGTGCAAGATAGGTTTAAGACTATGCACCGAATCCCCTTTCTCCTATCGAGAAGATGAAGAAGTTGTTCCAGAAGAGAGCCAGAGAGTATCACTCAGACGAGGAGGATGACTTAAACAAATAATTCCCAGAGGATCCTTCTAGCGACAACGAAAAAGACAAGGACTTAGGTGTGGGAGATTCGGATGCGGTGGCTCTAAAGGTGATGAGGAGGATGAGGAGGGAGTGAAGCATGGGATTACCAGGCTCCTCGAGGGTTGCAGGGCTTTTAAGGTCGCTTTTGCAAAGATTTTGAAGAGCATTAGTCCCTACTGTTATCCTTACAACTTCCAATTGCAATGACATCCTAAATTACTGGGTGATTTTACCATTTTATGGATGGATTTTTTTTTCTCCAGTCCAATCTCAACTTGGGATAACCATATTTGATATGTTTACCAATTAACTTTTATAATTTCGTATAGGAATAATTAAAGTATTTTTTTACCATTACTACTATAATTTCTATATTAATTCAATCTAGTAGTGCTTACTATTGTAAGAAAGTAAATTTGTGTACTAAATCTATAAATTAAACTGTCATTGAATCATTTGCAGTAAACATTATTAGTTCTTGTTTTTATAGGTTTAAGCGTCCAAGAAATTTGAAGATGCAACTAGGTTTAGTAGCTTATGAATTGTAAAAAGATATTGTATAAACATTATGTGTACATATAATTTTGTAAA
>JBBMJZ010405717.1:0-12866 GCA_037833815.1 Zingiber zerumbet
TTCTTTATTTATCATTCCATATTCTATTTGTTGGTATACGGGAGGTAATCTAAGAATCCCATGCAGATAAAAGAGATGAATAGTGTGACTAAAGTAGTAAGAACAAAAAATCTAAATCGACCCTATCTCGAGGTGTCCTTTGCACCCTATCTCCTTGACACTCTATTTCCATGGCGCCCAACTCTGATATGCTCTCGTCTTCATAGTGCTCTCTGTTAGGTTTACAAGGTTACAAATATAGTCCCACGTTGTAAGATACATGGGAAATATCATAGTTTATAAAGAGTAAAGATATCTCCATTGGCAATGAGGTCTTTTGGGGAGTCCAAAAGCAAAGTCATGAGGGTCTAGGCTCAAAGTGGACAATATCATGTCATTGTAGAGATATCTGAAAGTTTTTCAATTTAACACTCTTGACTCCTTGGCACCCCGTCTCTTGGATGTCTTGTCTCCATGACGCTCTGACTTTGCGATGCCCTTATTTCCTTGGTGCCTTGTCTCCTTGATGCTCTGTCTCCATGGCGTCATGACTCTGAGGTGTCATAATCTCCTTGGTGCCCTGTCTCTTTGGCACCCTCGACTCCTTAGTGCCCCGTCTCCTAGACACCCCGTCTCCATGGCGCTCCGACTCTAAGATGTCCTCATCTCCTTGGCGTCCTATCTTCTTGGCACCCTCGACTCCTTATCGCCTCGTCTCTTGGATGCCCAGTTTTCATAGTGCCCCAATTTCGAGGTGCCCTCATCTCCTTGGCGCCCCATCTCTTTGATGTCCCATTTCCTTGACGACTCAACTCAGAAGTTAGGATTATTTCAAGAAGGTAACATTCATGTGAATTTTGGGATTTAGAACTATTTTAAGAAGAATATAACACTCATGTGGATTTTGAGATTCAGGATTATTGTAGGAAGAAGATAATGTTTGTGTAGATTGCGGGAATTTGGAATGTTTCAGGAGAGGACACATGGAGGACATAAGGATTAGCCCTTGCCCTATAAAAGGTAATTCTCTATGACGACTGCAGGTACACACATATGCATCAAAATTAACTTCAGCGTTGGAGTGATTGTACTAGAGAACCCCTAACCATCATTCTAACCCTAATACTCTCGTCGATCCTCGTTGTCACTAGCTAGGCTATTAGCGACAAATTGATATCCACACCAACTTACCGGTAGTTTGTTTGTCGGCATTCCCAAGCCGATCAGTAACTAAATGCTACCTAACTCATTAACTACATACAGAAACTAAATAATTTTAAGCAAATTTATTTTCTTGATAGTTTATGATAACAACTTTGTATTTTAGTTGTAATAGTTTTTGATAATTTCCTTCTTTGAGAGGCTCTCACAGATGATTGAATTTTTAAATATGCAATCAAAGATTATTTTTCAACAACCACTTTCATGGTCATTTATCAATGTATTATGATTTTGAGTTACTAATTATTGTTGGACTTAATTAATCACAACTCATAATTGCCTACTATAAATTAACATGCCTACTTTAACCTAATGAAAAGGAAGTATCAATTAATCAAACTTTAGTAAGTTGTTGTTTCAAAGTTAGATCATATTGCATCGGTTCAATTGGGAGCCCCCTTGATATTAATTTTTTAAGTGCCTTAGTATTGAACTAATTAAGGCTTAGTCAACTCATAAACTATTTTTTATTTTAGAAACAATAGTTACACGAAATAAGAGTTAATTTGCATGCCTCTTAAAGTCCTTTAATTGCCCTTATTGAAACTATATACATATACCTAAAACCAAATCCAAGGCATCAATCATTAATTGCTACCTTTCTCTTTTCCAACTCCTTCAATTTTCTAATCTCTTACCTACCCAAAGCTCACTTGTTTGTTTATACTTCTCCATACACAAAAAGAAGAGAAAAATAATCATTTTGAGTATGATCATACAAACAAGAGCATTAAATCCTATATATATTAAACAATTTTTATTATTACTATTATTATTATTTTTAAAGGAAGACATACAACACAAGATCATGCAACTAACTATAATCATCAAGCTAGATGTTGTCACTCTTCTTCCAAGGGCCCAAATTAATTTATTATATTACCTAAAGGCAAATGGTTCCTTGAAGTGTTGGCAGCTACAAGTTTCAGCACTAGCTTGAAGTCCAAGATGACTACACAAGGGCACTGTTAATGGCTTACTTCCTCCTCTTGGGGTCAGTGAGCTGTGAGGAGGGCTGCTAATGGAGAGGCTGAGGTTTAGGTCTAGATGGCAGCACTCCTTCTCTTTGTCGTCTTCTCCGCCGGTGACCTCCGGTGAGTTCACGTCCACGATAATTTCCTTTTTTTGTTTTAGGGTTGTGAGGGTGGTTTTGCACTGGTTAGCAGCAGTAAGGAGCTTTCTTTTGATGTGTGTGTTCCAGTAGTTTTTGATCTCGTTGTCTGTCCTACCCGGCAACTGTCCTGCTATCAGAGACCACCTAAAAATAAGATTAAATTACAATTAATTATTCTAATAATTAATTAATTAGATATGTAGGTAGGAATTCATAGAGGAAGATTTGCTAGCTAGTTTTATTCTTAAAAAAATCTAACTAACCATGAAATAGGTCAAATTTGGTTGAAACTCAAAGAAAGAAAAAGAAATTGAATATGTATGATCGAAATACATACGTACTTATTTCCAAACATGCCATGGAGCTTGATGATGAGCTCATCCTCTTCGGGCGAAAAGTTACCGCGCTTGAGGTCGGGTCTGAGGTAGTTTATCCACCTAAGCCTGCAACTCTTGCCACATCTAAGTAAACCTAATTCAAGGAGAAGGGATCGATCGAGTTGGAATATATATCACTAAAGTCTAAACACATGCACTCAAAAACTAAGTCCTATATATATATATCATTTTTTGAAGTAGAGGAAGTTAGATATTGCTACCGAAACCCTAAATACCTGCATCTTTAGGGAGTGATCTCCAACGGCCCTCGCCATGAGCTTTGATGTAAGAAACTAGCTTCTCGTCTTCCTCCTTAGTCCAAGCTCCCTTATTTGTATGAGCCTTCTCACAACATGGAGACCTCCCCATGGCCAGCTATCTTTATTGAACAACTAGAGAGTTCTCTTCAAGTTTGAGGAGAAGATATGAGGAAGAAAGAGGATACGTTTGAATATATATTGAATGATTGGCCAAAGGATGAGTACATCATGGTCAAAAAAATTTAAGTTTTGGAGTAAATTGTGAGGACCCACTAGAGTGAGTTGGTGAGGAGGGAGTTGGATTTGGTAGGTAGCTAGTTTTAGTTTTGAGTGAATGTTTTCTTGTTTATTTAATTTGTTTGTTTTTTCACTTGTGCCATTTGACTCATCTTTAATGATCGTCATCTCATTTACATTTTTCTCTCTTTCCCCTAACATTCTTTTAAGGGCCTAGTGGCCCTAGCCTTTCAAGGTTCTAGAAACCCTAACTTGTGTGGTAGTTGTGTTGTGTGGGTTGGAAGAAAACAAGAGAAGTGATGTAGAATCCATTAATTTGCTCACCTACCTTTCTTTTCCTTATATGATCTTCTCATTATTTTGTCATTGAAATTTTGTGAAAAATATCATAAATGCAATGCTCTCTGTTTCAATGAGAATCAAAATTGATAATCTTACTGCGTGAATTCATCAACGGTTGATTAATGTCGAATATATATATATATATATATATAGTTTTTTTTATTGACAATTTAAGATTTGAGTATGTTGGCATCTATGTTTTTGTTGGTAAAATAATCATTAGTCGTAATGAATATCATGACAAATATTGTGTGATAAAATATCATGGCATATTCATTTGGAAGATAAGTTAGAAGATTCATAATTCTATAGATTGAAAGGATAGATCAATTAGAGGAGATAAGTCAAGGATAGAGATTCTCATATACTCCTCATTTTTAGTCCTTGCCAATCAAGTGATGGGACGAAGAATGGGTGTTGATAATTAAATCAACTATTTCTTTATATTTATCCATATATTATCTGTATATCCCTAGCTATATATTTCCCATCCCTATTATGAGTCAAACTTGCTTCCCCTATCATAATTCCGTAGTTGTCAGCCTAATATCTATATAGAGGACAAACATTCAATCATAAAACTCATTATACATGCAATAAACAAATTATAAAATCATTATTTATGGTTATCCATACTTCAATTTCTTTCTAATTGAGCAAGTGAATGAATAAAAGATGAATTATTTCATCCAATTTGTCCAAATTCAACCTTTATCTCCATCCATCCATTGACTTATCCAATATTCCAAACAAATTGACCTTTTAATTAAATTTCAACTTGAATTGAGTCGCAAGTTAAATTTAAAATTTAGTCTTGCATATACATGAATAGTCTACCATATAGTCTAAACCCTTTTTTTTTTAGCAAATAAACAAGTTGAGCTCAACCTCCATCAAATTCATACAATGCACACTTAAGCTCGCTCGAATTTCATTATAAAATCAAGCTCAAACTTAATCGCTAGCTCGAATATAACATGATTTTACACGCCAAATTTAGTAATAAGCTAAAGATGTAAGGATGAATCTCTCAGAACAGCCGATCGAATATGATTACTAGGCCTAGAACTTCATAGGGTGCCGTTTACTTCTTGTCAATTCCTCTTCCATCTTTCAAGAAACAAGACACTTTTGGCAATAAACAAGCATGGATAGCAAAAGGTTACCTACCCCCAATATTCATGGTGGTCTCAAACTTACAATGAAGCATTGATGAAGTTGATGTGCTTCTAGAGAGAAGTGGATTACTGTTGTGGGTTCAACCTGCATATTATACTTGGCAGCGAGGTTAAAACTGAGTCCTTAGGAGCGTGAAAGGACCCCTTTGGAGCTGTATACATAAAAAATAATAATTAAAGGACCACCCAACAAAATAGTTCTAGAAGAAGAGTTTGTTCAAAGCCATAAGAAATAAAACGTTCCCTTTTGTAATCAAACATAGGAGTAATTAGTCAATTTCCATTCCAACAAATAATTGTTCCTTTTTGTAATGAAACAAAGGAGTACTTAATTAATTTCCATCTGAATATATGTATTGAAATTAAAAAAACAAAAAAAAACAAAAAATACGATCACAATCCAGATTTACACAGATAAGTTTATTGATAAAAAAGTTGATGTTGCTACTACGTGATCAAGGATGTTGAATTATTTGATCTTGGAGACAAGTACAATCTGGCAAAGGGGAGGAGTACACAGACTGATTGTTCTTCCGTTGTGCCATTCCCTTTCTTTCGCTCTCACGAAATATTCCTTCCATTTCTTCCTTGAAAGACTTCCAACTGTAGTTATCGAAACACACAACTAAACATATAAGTGATATTAGCAAACATCAGAGAAACACAGAGAAACCAAGCTATCTAGGTAGTTGTACTTGATATTAGTATCTTGAAACAACATGACCAACTTTCGCTTGTTTGGCTTAATGGTCTTAGAATGCCCTCCATAGAGGAATCGACGATGGCCTATCATGAACTGTGGAAAGTTGCCACCCTGGGTGGTCACAAAAACTTCACTGTGAAGACACACAGAATAGTCTAAGGCAGCCAACCTCGATGAGTAATCCTACAAGAGTATTTTCCGATCCTTTTGGCTGTCAATATAATCGGACAAATAACAATAGGAAGTAAATTAGTAGAAGAACGAGCAAATAAATTAAAGTGCACCTGAAATGGAACAAGCTCCTCTGGAGTAGCAAGAGATTGTTTTGTCTGTAGAAGTGGAAATAGTTGCAATAGCGGCGCTAAGTGTGTTTCTTCCTTGTATATTTTGCCAGATGCCAAATAAATTGGAGTGTTGTTATTGAAGCCCATGCCTCTTAACATCATTCCCACCTATTCTGACAAGGAAAAACAAAAAAAAAAATTATACACAATGTGGTGTGCAAATAAGCTAACTACTAGATAGTATATTTAAGGTCAATGCATGCATGCCTCAGATGATCCGTTGGTTTAAGGAAAATACTAATTTTGGAAATTGATTCCAGAATTGTATGTGCAGAACATGCTTCAGATAGATAGTTGGCTGATTAGCCCCAGAATTGTATCGAGCTTCTAGAGGTAATTAGTTACCTCCAAAGGAGTCAAAGGGCATTTGCCTTGCATTCTGTTTAGATCAGGTCTCAAACAGTGACTTTGGAGTTTAAACTTCTTCCAACCTCTTTGGCGAGCTGAATCCATTTCTACTTTTTCATCCATTCCTCCACCATAAATGCAGCACGAGAAGGCTACCATGTCCTGCAATTGCAGTGACAAAGAATGAACCCAGTAACAACAGTATTTGGTACATGGAACATACACAGGTTCAGATCCAATACCGCCTCAAAGCGTAGGTGGACAGCAACATAATTCCCCTCAGATAATGAACTTTTCTCTTTCATGTGATGAATTAGCTTCGTTGCCATTGTTGCTATGGAAGGTGAGAACCTGATTGCCTTGAAATTAGCTAAGCACCTAAGTCTTTGCATGTCTGATGGAACTTCAACTTCCAGCCTATTTGCAAAAGGGGCAATGCGAATAACACTGCAACACATATGAGGGTCATTTTATTAAGCATGACATCAGAATTTTTATCCTACTCACATCTAAAATGTAGATCAATGAGCAGTCGTTATAACACAGAATTTTATTTTCTTCCAAATAAGAGTTTTTTATGCTATTAATTTTATGTTTGTGAATGCATTAGCATTTATGTAATAATAGTGAAGTAGTATGAAAATGTATGCAGTTGGGGAAAAAAAGACTCTATACAAATCAATTTTTGGCACTTTGGACCAATCTTAATCTAGTAACAAGGCATACCCGTGTTCCTGCAATAATGGTAGTGCAACACCTGAATAAAATCTTGCTGTTGCCCAAGCTTTAGCTTTCAAGTTTGGTATACTGCTGGTATTGTGGCCAAATCTTTCAACAATCATCTCAGGGAGTTCTTTCACCACTTTCACATGTCCTTTAAGAGTGTTTATGAAGTGATCTTCATCATAAATATCCTTAAATTTGCTGCCAAAAGTGTTAGAGCACTTCTAAAGTTATACAGAGTTTGAATTTCATTAACAAGTACTTTTTGATTGTACACTAATAATGTAAATCCGTTATTTCACAAGATATAAATTATTGTAAGCTACATATGGCCAGTATCTGAATTAAATGAGTTCCTATATCATCAACTAATTAACCAAATTTGAAGCTATTGAGTTTCTTTGTGACTGTCTTGGAACAAGTACCAAATATATTAAATGGAGACAGCATCTCCATTTAATCTATTTTACATTGCTGAAAAAGAAGTCGTATCTCAATTTACAAGATGCAGATATTTTTAGCTCCTTATCCAGTAAACTTGGTAGAGTTATTCCAATTGCATGTTAAGACCCAAAGGATTCTCATAAAAAATTCTAGCAGGTTATGATATATAATATTGATGGATGATAATAGTATACCATAAAATTCTAGCAAGTTATTTAAAAAGTAGTATCCAAAAGCCCAAAACCATAAAACTATATTGGTGAATGATAATATTACTTCTCCATATATCCCTTGATGGTCAAGGCCTTAAGAAAATCAAATTGTACTCTGAAGTTCACTTAACTCATCATCCACTGTTAGTGTTTGTACCAAAGGTTAGATGGTGACTTGTACCAATGTATCCCATTACATGAAAATATTGATGTTCTGATATCATGTTAACTCAGATGCAAGTCATGTCAGTTAAATCCTCAAAACTAACTTAGAATGTGATTTTAAAATGTAAGTCATGACTTTTGATTTGCATATTATCCAAAGATATAGCAGAGTCAAGATATAAGTTTTTTAGAAATTTTCCATACAAGAGCTGGAAACTACACTAAGTAGCAGAAATAAAATACTATTCAAGGAGTGAGAAGAGAAAGGTTGAGAAAGAGTAACTCATTACAGCACCATAGAAGTTAAGAGGATAGCATAGAATAGATTTAGAACATTTAACAAGTCACTGAGCAATAGGGAAGCAGAGACACTACCTTATGCAAATAAATAAATAAATAAATACCTGTTACCTTATGCAATTAAATAAATACAACCAAGCAGCATACAAAAGAAAACACCAAAAGTGGCTCCCGCATAAGAAGAAAGAAATGAGAAATTTGTTGCCCTATTTTTAAGACTTTAATTGAAGACATATCAAAAATGATATTGCATGTACCAAATGAGAAATGTTTACTTGCCTTGGATCCATCCAAATGTTGTGAACATGGAACTTGGGAATAACAAGAATAGTGTTTAGCAATCCAGCCAATGCAGCAGCATTGCATATCTGGCAACAATAGCACATCGAAAGTAACCATAAGGTGATGCTAATTTAAAACTCAAGAAGCCTTAGATGTTAAATAACATCACATATAGACGAATGATGTACAGATGAGCGTTGTTGATTTAGACCACCATTTGCATCAACTATCAGATAACCTGATGGTTCTATTGACCCTGCAGTGTAGAAGCAAAGAAGCATCATCAAATGTTTATCAATCAAAATTATATCATCCATAAGCAAGCATACTGATATCCTAGTTTAAATCAGATACTGGTTTGCCTGGGATAAGCTGAGTGCAGATTCTCATGTGAGTACTTTACCAATGTGGAAAAATTAGATGGTCTAGTTAATTAGAAGTACATGTAGCTCGGACAAAGTGCTCCAATTCATGTGCTTAGCAGATGGTGAGATCGTGTGTAACACACATGAGTCATCTAGTGTACTGCATTGGGCAAGCACTCAATTTATGCATGTGACTAATAGGCATGTATTGGCGCACATAGGTGCATTAGTTGCAATGTGGTGTTGTATGGAACTTTTTTTACTTTACATATATGCATCTTTGTCTGTCATGTTGTAATACCTTTAGTTTTATTTTATACTTGGATCAAATTGAAGTTTTCCTATTTGGAGGCACTTTTTTGTATTGTGGGAAATAGTAGGGAATTCCTACAAGGGTGAACTGAAGGGCATAGTGTTGAACAACGTAACTAAAGAAAAACAAACCTGAGGAGCTTATCCTAAAATCTAAGGGACAATAAAACCTCCTATGGAAACAATAAATGGGGCAAATTTATAGTGGACAGAAAACATGTTTAATTAGGATTGTACCAGAAGAATACTGTGTCTTATGAATTGTGCAATGCTTTGACTGTTTGAGTTTCCTTCTGTTTGTCCAAATCTTGTTTATCTGAAAACAAAAGCTGATCCCAGTTAACCATTACATATTTAGGTAATGAAAAAAAAAAATCAAGCTAAAACAATGCAATGAACATTTTTTTACAATGTCCCAAGGCATATTTCACAAGTAAATGGGAAGTCCCAAAGCATATTTCACAAGTAAATGGGACATCATAACTTGCAGTACCAACTGAAGGTCATTAGCAGATCAAAGCTAGTAAAGCACACAAAAAACCATGAAAAAATGGTGGCAAGTTTGTTAATTTTACAAGTCAACCAAGCAATGAAATAGGAAAGAGAGGTGGTGGTTCAATTATTCTTCTCCATCTTCACCTACTAGCAAATCCGCAGTTCTTGATATGAGCCACTTAGTTTTAACCATTAATAGTTTGAACTAAAACAAGTTGTAGCAGCTTTTGGACAAGCATGAATGTGAACATCATGACGAAAATAGGAAAACCACCTTTATTCATGATACACAATGATTGCCCGTGCAGATGAATCATAGACATGAATAGCACTGATGCACTCATGAATCAAGGCTTTGGTAAACTAATATCAAATATTGTAAGGAGAAAAAAATTTCTTCAGATTAATTAGTCTAAGCAGGTAGGCAACATATGCTCAAGAAATGTAATTTACATTTTTCTTTTTGAGGAAGCATAAGTTGACATTGTTAACCTGGAAAGACAAGGCTTGAATAATATAAAATACAAGATGACATACAGAACCAATAGAGGAGATCGAATGTGCAATAAAATATTGTATAAATTTTATAGAGTTGCAACCATGGGGATTCCTTCATCTCACAGTCGATATACCAAATCAAGTTGTTAGATTGTTTAAAGATCACAAACTAACAAGTTGTGCAACCACAAAGTTTCAGAAATCCTAGCGCTAACAACGTTAATAACAAGTCTAGACCTCTTTCTTTCCTTCTTTTTTTTTTTCTTTTTTTTATATATATAAAAAAAAGGAATAAACGGATTGTTGGGGTTTTTGTCTCTCGCTTTTCCCTTTTGGTAGAGGATCATTCGATTATTCGAAGGCTCCATTTCAAGGATCTTTATGAAAAATCAATCTTCGTCATTCATTTCGTTACGTTTTTCTCAAACGATTTCTTCAAGAACTTTTCTTTGTCTTTCAAATACCCAACATCTCTAATCATATTAGAATATTTTACGAATCCCTAAGTTACCAAGCACGTTCAGAGGGTTGATTAATGGGCAAACCTGAGCAGCTGAAGAATTATCCGAGAGCATTTCCGGCAATAGCTTCTGAAACAGCTCGTTGCTCCGATACACCGACCCGGGCGGAGGAGGAGGTGTCGGAGACGTCGAACCCAAGGCGGAGAAGAAGGAGGCGCAGTACCAGAGGCCAAGAAGATAGGCAACGAGAGCCGCTAGGAAAAGAAGCGACGGAATGAGACGGCAGAGGACGGAGGAACCGCCATCGGGGTGGTCATCGCGAGGCTTTCCTCCGCGTCGGCAATGCCAGGGCCGGCCCGCGGCGGGAGGGCTCAAGGCGCGGCTCTTGGTCGGCTTCATTTGTTGCTGGCGCTCGGAGAAGAATCCATGGAGATTGGATTTGGAGAGGATTCTTGAGCAAGCAAAGATTGAATCGAGTTCACAAGGAAATCTCTTTGAGTCGTCGTCTCGTCGTCGTCTTCGTCTGCTCGCTCCGAGGAAGAAGAGGAAGAAGGGAGGGGACAAAAAGTTGAGGCGACTTCAAATTAATTGCACGAAGCGGTGGGCTAAGCCTTGATAGGATTTATAGGCGTTCTCGATTAAATCAGCCTATTTTGACATTTAAAAAATACAAATTAAAAGTTAAAAATTAAAAAAAAAATACTAAAATAACACCGAAATATATTCCGGTGGCAAAGTTGAGTTTCAACAGTTTGGAAATGATTTTAATTAAATTTAAATAATTTTAATAAAATAATTGTCTATATATAATAATTTTAGTTATATTGAAATAATTTTATTCTTTAATATAGTAATTATAATTTAGCTACCAAAGTTCGGAAATAAAAGTATTTTTGCATAAATAATCTGTTCAAAAACTATTTTATCATTTTTTAACAAAAAAAAAAAGGACGGTCGTTTGGATGACAAGGGGCGTTTTTTAATTTTTGCCCATAGAAAACAACAAAAACTATGAATAAGCTATTTGGGAAAAATATGAGATATTTGTTTTTTTTCTAAAACATTAAAAAAATAATAATCTAACATTCTATTATAAACATCCTAAAAAATTAAGTAGCTTTCTAGCGAACCACTTCATATTTTACCTACTTCAAATCAAATCATGTACCTATTTCATATTTTACCTCTAATCAATCGACTATATAAAAAAAAAAAGTCGAATGAATTTTCTATTTGAAAATTAGTTTACTAATATTTTTTACCAATTGAATTAATATATTTATTTATCAAAATTTTAAAATTTTAAGTAAATCAGTTGACTTATTTTTAAAATTCAGTTGACTGACTTATTTTTTCTATCAAAATTAATTTTGGATAAAATCAGTTGATAGATTAAACGATTTTGGATTGACATAAAAATAGTTCTTATATGTTCAGCTAGTTCTTCTGATTATATCTACACTCTTAAATATCAATTTGACCCAATATATTAAGAGCAATAATTTTTTGAACACAAATTAAAATTTTTAAATATATTTGTATTAAAAAAATTACTTCTTTTAATATATTTGGTCAAAATAATAGTTGAGGGCGTAGATATAATTAAAAGAATTAGATAAATACATAGGAGTTGGTTCCATGTCAAGGTTGTTTGGTCCATTAACTTATTTTGGTCAATCCTCGTGATCCCGTCCGGAAGCTGAGTCGGACGGAGATGGTCGCGCTGTACCGACTGTTGATCGAAAGTCGCTTGAATGCACGAAAAAGGCTCCCCACGGGCGGCTGACGAAGCTGTAGACCCTGCGCATACTCAGATGAGTCCACCTAACGTCAGAGGCCTGAAACCAGGGAAAAAGTCCCCGGGTCAGGCCCTCCGACGCTCAAGTCATGCACTTTTTCCCCGGAATGTAAGAGAAAGTACGAAAAGTGATAGACGAGTAAGAAATGATGAGTGAGCGTACCTGCAAAGGGACGAAACATCTCTTTTTATATCGTTGCGAGTGTTTCTGGCATCTGGTGAGTGTCAGGGAATATCGGGGTGTCAGGCTTTGTCTGGCGGTGGCTGACACATGGCCTCCCCTTATAGGCCAACAGAGGAATCAGAGAGTAAGGAGCCCCCCGACCGTTAGCATATTCCCTGACACGTCATGATTGTTTTCTGACAAGCGGTTACGATTCCTTGGACTGATTGTCGTCTAGCGTTGCATATCCCGACCTGGAGGCCTTGCCTTGCCTTACCTTAACCTGTATCCGATTTGTGCTGTCTTTTCCTGACCTGTGAGTCTTGCCTTGTCTTGCCTTAACCTGAATCCGCCCTGTGCTGCCTTTTCTCGGCCTGTGAGTCTTACCTTGTATTGCCTTAACCCGAATCTGACCTGTATTGCCTTTTCCTGACCTGTGAGTCTTGCCTTATATATCCTGGGCTTTGGGCGTAGGCCGGTAGATCTAGAGCTGTATCCGTACAGCTTTGTCATTCCCGACCTGTTCCTCCTAACCTGTTATCCTG
>JBBMJZ010405742.1:0-12865 GCA_037833815.1 Zingiber zerumbet
CCCAAGTTCTCATGGAGATGTAGCGGTCCTTGCTGAGACGTTACAGTCGGACCCTGTAACGCGAACTCTTGCATATTAAATCACTTCAACTAAAATCTGAAAATGATGATCCAAGGTTGACTGATACTGGTTGGATTAATAAGAAACAACACTTGTAAACATTGATCCAGAAGGCACAAAAGTGAGCACACTAACCAGATCAAAGATTGGGAGGGAAGCCATTTCGGCCTAGTAGACAAAGGTCATCTCATATGTAGGAGACAAGTTGTTGAATGCATATAGTTGGAAGATGTTCTTTCATAAAAAAGAAAAGCAACTTGCACCATTCATCACTAAACCACTTGAATATTATCAAGTAAAATTTGGAAATGATGATTCAAAAAGGTCAACAGGATACTCGAATTAATAAGAAACAATTCTTGTAGAGTAAAATCACTGCTTCAATTGAATTAACTTAGGCTTACATGAAGTATGAAACCCAATTTAGTCCTCACCATCAAAAAGCCTTAAAAGTTTAGATGAGTGAGCCACAAATAAGTTGGGCTTAAACATTTTAAGTCAGTGGTTGAATGTCACAAGTTAATAGATCAGTTCTCTCATCTAAGTGAGTAGTGAGATTAGGTATCAAAGCAGACCTAATTCGATACCACCATTGGATCTCACATATTGCCAACTAGGAATGATTTTATGTTATAATTTAGACTTTGGATTATGACAAGACGATTTGTGATAATCAAATTGTCCTATATGGTAAATTGTGATAACAAATTAATGTGTAAATTCTCTCACATAGGTGGATCATGATATGAAAGGTAGTCAAATTTATAACTTTGCATATGATAAAGGGAAACCACAACCTAATGAAAAGGAGAAACAAGTTGTCATTCACTTCATCAGTGGCAAAAACTTTGCAAATATCCACAAAAGGGCATGTTAAAGTATAAGGTTTGCCGAAGTCTATAGTTCAATTATATGTACTCACTCTCAACATCCAACTCGACTGCCTTGTACTTGGCACCCAACTGATCAAGCAATTGCTTCACCTTTATACAGAATGGACAGTGTGTCTTGCTGCAAACATTGGAGGCCAAGATAAATGATAAGAGAAGCCACAATCAGCTAACGACAAGAAATTACAAAGAAAAAAAATGAAACAGAAAACTAGATTAAAGCAACAACAGATGAAAACTTAGTATAACAAAGGTACAAGGACAAAAGGCATCAGATAGACTACCATAACCAATTTTCCACTGGGTAGGAATTAAAAAAGAATGTCATGCAAAAAAATTTATCATCAGGTCCCACTGGAATTATTCATGAGGTCATCTGTGATAATCATTTCTTCAGTTCATTTTTCATTCCAATCAACAAGAGTTACCACCAATCAGAAAGCAGAACAATTGTTACTCAAGAGGCAAACTGATCGAAAAACTCAGAGCAAAAGAGTGAATTAAAAAAGAATGACAAGCATAAATGGTACCTATCTTTCTAGCCGCAATAGTATAGGAGTTATTCATGAGATCAAATTTAAGTATGGGTCATCTGTTATTGTCACTTCAATTCATCACTTATCATTCCAACCAAAAAAAATGTCGTCGATTAGAAAGCACAACAAATTGTTAAGACCGAAACTGATCAAAAGATTTGGTCAAAAGCAGTGAATTAGAAAATAATAGCAAGCAAAAAACGACACTTTTCTAGTCCCACTAGTATAGGAGTTTTTCATGAGATCAGATTTAAGCGTGCCATCTGAGATGATCATTTCTTCAATTGATAATTTCTCAATCCAATCAACAAAGGTGTCATCAATCAGAAAGCACAGAAAATTGTTACTCAAGACCCAAACTGATCAAAAGACAAGAGAAAAGCAGTGAATCGGAAAAGAATGACATGCAAAAATGATATCCTTCTACTCCCGTAACATAGAAGTTATTAATAAGATCAAACTTAAGCCTCGGTCCTCTGTCACGATCATCTTTTCAGTTCACCATTTTCCATCCCAATCAATAAGAATGTCATCGATCATAAAATTTTCGTCAAAACCTAAACTGACCAAAATACGTAGAGGCAACAAATTTTACGGTATCATAACGATTCTAACACATCCATTTTAACGATCGAGAGAGAGATCCACCAAAAAAGAGACAGAATCGAACAAAGGGACCAAAAAGAGTACTGAAATGAAGAATATTCCTGGAGTTGGTGGCCCATTTTAAATCATCAGAAAAGGAACACGCCTAAAACCTAATTTTACAATTGCCAATCTTCGCGATCAAACCAAAGGAGGGGAAGATGAATCGGGACCGATCTCACCTGAAGACGACGACGGGGTTTGCAGCAACAATCTCCTTCGCCTTGTCGAGCGCCATCAATTCGTCAGTCAACTCCCACCTTCTCGCTCTTCCTCCGGTCAATCGTAAGCGGTGTAGCACCTGCAACGAATATATAGAGAGGCGGAGAGGAACTTACCAGCCCCACCACTTGTTTGCTTGCGGAACACGCCAGATTTGTTAAATTTCATTTGTTATATTTATTCAAAATAAATTTTTTTCATTTCATTAATCCTTTAAACGTCACACAATTTTTTTATTTTTAATGAATCTAATTATAACTTTATTTTAATAGATTCATACGCATCTACAACTTTCATGCTAAATTTAGCAGTTTATTAATTTAATATTTTACATTAATTCTTTAACTAATTTTAAATCAACTTGCATGACAATTTGATGGGTTTGAAAAAATTAAAAAAATGGTAAAATATTTTATTTAAATTATAATAACTTTTTTCTAAAACTGAAAAAAGAATGGAACAGTGAGGTGATTTGAGAATTTATTGAAAGTTACTTAAACTTTGAAACTTATATTTTTCAAATAATATTGTTTTTTATTTTATTTAATTCTCCAATAAATATATATTTTTAATGAACAAAACAAATGAATTAAAAAAGCACAACATACCAGTTTACTCGCTAAACATGTACATGTAGAAGAACGACTCATTCTTTCACTTATACCCATCTGATCCAAGTAGAATACGGTAATAAGGAAACAAAAATACTTCCTTGACAAGTTGCACCGTATACCGAAACATAGATCGTATACATATCGCAACATGTTCGCGAGCGATCATTCGTCGACGACACTTGACCAATTTATACAAGCAACTGAAGCAGGAGATACTAACTTTATTGAATACTTTCTCAAGCTTTCACTTCCTAATGAAAGAAACACCCTTCTCGATGCTCCCTGCCAACTCTTTTTTCGCCTTCTCCAAGCCAACCCTGTGTAAATATCAACTCAAAGGTTCAGGCATCGCATGCTAACCCATCACAATTGTTACAAACAAAGATATACAGAGAATTTACAGATTGCACATTCATCAGACTAATCCTCATAATTGTTCTGTAATATTGATGTCCATGTTAGTTTGGGTTACTCGTAGAGAAACTAGGAAGTGTTCAAAGGCTCTGGAGGGAATTTCGGCAATAAATAGCACAAACCAAGTAGCGCACAGCTACGACTGAATTAGTTTGTTGCTGTTATAGGAAAAATCAAACCTAGCACAGACAGTTTCAAGGAATTTGGGATTCGCTTGAGGTGAATAGAATGGGAGCCTAAGTAGTCTGAACTAGTAAAAATTTCAACTGAAAGCTTGAGTGGCCTAGTAAAATCAAATACAACTTGCTCAAAGTGGAATAGGTGGGGCAATGGTTAATAGCTAGGTTAAGGTGGGGGTTTGGTGTCGCCTAAGGTTGGGTTTATATCATCGACATGAGTTAAATTTGCCTACGATGGAGTCAGATCTCTTGATTGTTTGTCTGGTCAATCTTTCTCTCTCTCAGAATCCCTTTCCACCTAGTTTCGTCTCCCTTTTATGGGAGGATGCTATTAATAGGTAATTTTACCCATCGGTCAATGCTATTAGTAGGTAATCTTATCCATAATGCTAACTTATGATGAGCTTCTTGACATACTTGCTAACTTCTATAATTCCAAAATCTTGCTATCACCAAATTAGTACGATAAATCACGAACAAACAACATCAAAATGAGGTTTGCAAACCTTTCGTATTCGTTAAGTGGTCCAATAGGGAAGATTTCTTCTGCTCCACCTCTGCCTAATCGTACTTTTGTTGCGAAAAATGGGAGTTCTGTCACCTGCAGCATTTTCCCCCCTACTCATCAAAGAATCTAAAACAATATCAGTGAATAGATAGTATATAATTCTACCTGTGAGGCAACAAATGCACATTCCACGACACCCGCATCGCCTTTCAAACCCCTCAGACAGGAATTTGCAAATTTAGCAGCAGCATATGCCTGCAATTTATCACATGTTCTTCTGGCATTAAGATTTAGAATAAAAAAGTAAGTAGTAGTGTGAAAAGAAGGATAAATAACAAAAACTAGACAAACCATGGAAAGTGTTGCAGAACCAGTCCCTGCTTTGGCCTGACAACGAGGATGAAACCATAAGTTGAATATGACATAGATGAGCAAGAATTATGTCTATATATCTTTGACATTGCCAAAAATCTATTTAATACAATATATCACAGAATCTCTTGTGATTTTGGCGGTAAATTTATAGGATCTTGAAATATAGCAATAATGCTCCTAACATAAGGACAAGAAGAAAAATCATACCACCCTAATAATTAAAAAGAGTTTATACATGATAAACTCTGAATAAAATGAGAAGTCTGAACCATTTATGGCATAATGATATCAATTAGTCTAACTTATTAGATGAAATTTACTATTCAGCTAAAATAACTTTGAACTATTACCCCTCACACGTAAATCCAAGATTAATGGATTAGACCACATATTCTATATCAAAACTTCACCGCTTGAATTAACATAGACATTTAACAACCTAAACATTTAAAAAGAATAGCCAAGGGGAACCTTGAAAGTTCAAGGAACCCATATAGAAATATACTCAGGAAGTAGAATAATGCCCTTTACCTCAACTACTTCAGTTCCACCATTCTGAATTTGGTTAGTGAGGTAATCAATCTCTTCTGAGGTGAAAGAGGATGCAGGTTTAACCTATATAAACCAATAGCATGAAAGTGTGAATTTCAGACTGTAATGATCTCAGAATGATTCAATGAACCAAAAAGTAGAGGCTATCGCACTTGCGACAGAAGAGGTAATATAGTAATGCCGGAGTGACCACCAATAACAGGTACATCGACCTCCCTTGGATCAATGCCCAAAACTTCAGCCTGTAAGTACACCATGCGTAAGGAAACTATTCGATAGTAAGATACTACTAGGAGTTAAGAAATTGTAATACAAGAAAAAAAGTTATATTGTTTGTTATTTCTAGAATTAATAGAAAACAAATAAAGCAAAGGACAATATGGAGCATACCACAAAAGTATTAGCTCTCACAACATCAAGGGTTGTCACTCCCAACAATCGTTTTGGATCATATGTCCCAGCTTTCTTGAAAACCTCTGCTGCAATAGGAACAGTAGAATTCACTGGATTACTGATTAAATTTACGATTGCATTAGGACAACATTTAGCAACCCCTTCACATAGTGTCCTAACAATTCCAGCATTGATTTTGAATAAATCATCCCTAGTCATTCCTGGCTTTCTGGGCACACCAGCTGGAATTATTACAATATCCATTCCAGTAAGTGCATTCTCCAATTGAGGTGCACCTAAGAATCCTCGCACCTGCATCAATACAGTGAGAACTCAGGAATTTAACTACATTATTACAGCGACCAATAGAATAAAGATGTTCTCATGCTAGTTGACAAAGTTTATGTTTAAGTTACAGGGAAAGGTAGACTTCTTATGCAGTAAAATAATATAATTAATATATTTCACACTTCGACTATACTGATTATAAAGAATGTGAAGAATTATACTTTACAAAGCCTATAGAAACCTTCATTTACTTATTTTAACATGAATTTACGTTCACAACGACGGTTCAATTACTAAGGTGGAAAAATACAAGGGAGAGGAGGAAATGGATCATAAAATTACATATCTAGCTCCATCATTTATGTACATCATTTTGTCAATTTCTCCCCTCACACTCATATCTTCCATCTAAGTAATCGACCCACAGAGTTCCAGCAGGAATATAATGAACAGCGAGCAGGATAGAATTTCTGTACTTTGATATTGCAACAAACTCACTAAGACATTAACATAGCATCTCATAAGACAACCATTTCTGTCGATGGCCAAGCAAAGAAAGAGAAGAAATTTACCACAGCACCAGTATCCATGTGACTAACATCAGCTGTGACACCAGGTGAATTCACAACATCATAAAGGTGGAGAACAGACACCAGGGGGTTCATCTTCATCAGCAATGAAAGAGGCTGTCCAATTCCTCCTGCAGCACCTAATATTGCTACTTTGAATCCTGGCGCTCCTCCTTTTGCCCGACAGTTCTCTAGTCTCAATGGTGGAATTCCCTGCATCTTTTAGCAAGACAAATAACATTAAGTAAGATTTAG
Source organism: Zingiber zerumbet (assembly GCA_037833815.1). Lineage (NCBI taxonomy): Eukaryota > Viridiplantae > Streptophyta > Magnoliopsida > Zingiberales > Zingiberaceae > Zingiber > Zingiber zerumbet. The sequence goes on from JBBMJZ010405742.1 coordinate 6,501, forward strand.
ACAACTCTACTGAACTCCGTAATTGAAGTTACAAACTTCTATTGCACACAGTAAATCGAGAGACCAGCATGAAGTTCAACTGTCATAACTGCACAACCCAAAGCCATGAACTGAAGAGTCAATCAAAACCATAGAGAGAAATCGAATCAAATCAGACTCCAACCATTGCAATAGCTAAGCAAAAAAATTGATAATTACTTTATTTATCTATTTTTTTTGACGAACTATGCAAAAAAACAACACTTTCTTTCCTCAATCGCTCAGATTTGTCTCTCCTACTGCAAGCTAATCTTGGAAAAGACTTAACTTTCCAATCCACACGTTTGACGCAACGACCATCAACAATATAAACGCAGAGATTTATCCCTAGAAGCGGACCTGGAGGCCGGGTGGGTGGAGGTGCGAAGAGAGCGCGGCGATTCGTCGACTCGCCTCAGCGCTTTGCTGCATATTATCTCCTGCAGGGATTCTCCTGAGAGGGGCAGTAAAAGCGATCGCTTTAGGTTGAAACCCAGTATCCTACTTGAATGAGGTCGGACCGGATAAAGGGAACGGGAAGCAGGCTAAGAAGACGGCGATGCTCGTGGTTAGTAGGGCGGAAGGGTACGTTTGTGGAGATCAAACGCCCTAATTCCTCATCCTGTTGCTGTGGACACGATTATCACTCGCATTCGAAGGGCTTCGCTCGTTGCTTCGCCTTCCACATTTCTTATTCCTCAACGCCGTGAAAAGACGTTTGACGTAATGCCGTAGTGAAGGATAAGCAAGACACAGTCGATCATTTGTGTTGAAAACAATTTTAAGGCGGCGGGATCTCCTAGACCTGGTCAGGGATGTGTCACTCCTATTTGTGGCCGGATTATGATTCGGCTGTAAATAGTTATGCTTTCTAGAGGATATCCTCGCTCGACCCCCTGACCATTTATCCATCACCGGAGGCCTCTGGGCAGCCTCCGGCTGCCCGCTCCGAATAAAAACTATAATCTAGTGGGACCGTGAACCCAGGAAGAGATCGCAACTATTTGTAACCCGATTGCGTCTACGATCCGGCCGTAAATATGAGTGGCACATCCCTTAGACTATAAAAAAAAGTAGTACAGGAGATCTGTGCTCAATTTTAAGATAGTGTTTTTTTTTGTTCATTGTGGCTTATTGGGCTGGAAGCCTGGTACTTTTCGGCACATTAGGGCCCTGTGAAATCCAAGCGTTTCTGTTTTTTTTTTTAATCTCCGAAACGAAGCACATCACCGGTATCCTCGGTTACCCGTCGACGGCGGCAACCGATCACTCACCGGCGTTTCTTGCTCAGCTTCCTCGATTACTTTTCATGCGCAAGGCGTGATTCGCTTCTCGTTATCCTCGCGGCTATAATATCTCCATTGAATTTCGTAGCAGAATTCTCAACGCGATCGATGCTATTGGATCTTCAACTCCTCGAATGCGACGCGGCATTCTAGGGGTTATTATCTGATCTAAATCTCTTAATTTGCGATTTCCGACTTTTGGATGTTTTTTTCGCTGATTCGAGTCGTAAAAATCTTATTTTGGCTGACGATTTCAGATCTGCCAAGTGTATCTGATTTTTACTTATAGTTATCAATTTATCCAGATTATTAAATCGGAAACCCTCGGATCAGATTTGGTGCTGCAGAGCTCAAGATGAGTTCGCGAGCCGGACAAGCGACTTATCGGGACCGGACTCTGGAATTCGTCAAGGCTGTCGAGAGTTTGAAGAAGACAGTTTCACTCGCACCAGAAGTACCAAGCGGAAGTGATGCATTAAGCTTGGATGGTTCCAAAGCTGCTGTCTCGACCCAGTCGGAGTTCAACAAGAGAGCTTCCAAAATTGGGCTGGGAATTCATCAGACATCCCAGAAGCTTGCTAAGCTCGCAAAATGTGAGTGCATATCATAGTTCTTTAAATTGCATTGCTTCGTAGGTTTGTGTTGAATTTCACAAAAATTATTTCCATCTGACACTAATGCCTGTTGAATTGAACTGTTTGGGTGCGACTGGCATAACAATTGGGCTACTACAATGGTGTAGAAATTTCATAGCAGTTAATAATATCCAAAATCTTAAGTATTGTTTGTTCCTTCAGAAAAGAAGTCTTTATTGGTATACCATGGTCAAAGTTGAATGCATTTTATCTTCTTCCACTTCTTTTCAGTAACATGTCATGTGACATCCCAAGGAAGGCTGAAAGCTACTGTTTCCTGAGAATGAACAAATACAATAGCTGATGGTCGGTAGTCATTATTAATTGTTATGTTAACTATTGCTATCAATTTGCATGTATCTCCTTACGAGCAGAAGCATAAACATGAGCTAAAGATGCCCTCAATTTTGACTAATGTGATAAAACATATGGCATTATTGCCTTAGAACTAGCACAAATCAAAGAATAATAATTATTTTCTCTGATGCAATTGAGTAACAGAGGTTGAAATTATGGGTCTCTTTTATATGAGCCAAATTAGGTTTCTTTGAGTCCATTTATGTTTGAATACTGTAATTATGATTGTTAGATTGCAAGACCATGAAAATTGGTTATTTGCATAACTTTCTTCAGTCATGTATTTTCTTTTAAATTAGGGTGTGTTGTGAATCATGATCAAATTGAATGATGGAGAACAGACAATAAGTTGACAATTTTTTGTTTTAACATCATTGTTAGTTAAGCCATCTTCTAGCAGCACACAATGAGATTTGCAGACTTCAAATCAAGAGCTATGCTTAATTGCAAGATCATGAAAACAATGGATATTTTCATAGCCACGTATCTCCTTTTGTGAAATGTGTGAATTAGGGCATACCACAATCAAATTTCAAAAACAGAGTAATATTTTAACTCATTGATATTGGTTTCAGTGACATAGGAGCTGAAGCTAGCCATTAATTTGCAAATTTGATATAGATTTGCACAGTTTAAATCATGAAAATTTCTTGAATGATTGAAGAGTTACTGGATATGACCCTCATGAGTCATGACAGATGTTATTGATCTCAGTTTTACATGGAACACGTATTGGATGGGTTACTCTGTGACTGATAGGATGCTTTATTTTTACTGCTGGCCTTTTAGGACCAATGTCCATTGATTGTTTTATGAATTCTAGATACATTGTTTAAGGCTTCAAATATTCATATGCCAAGACACTTCGTTTGCAGTGGCAAAAAGAACATCAGTATTTGACGACCCCAGTGTTGAGATTCAAGAACTTACAACAGTCATCAAACAGGACATTACCGGTTTAAATTCTGCAGTTGTAGATCTGCAACTCCTCTGTAACTCACAGAATGAAAGTGGGAATACGTCCAGGGATACTTCCAGTCACTCAACCACTGTGGTTGATAATTTAAAGAATCGTTTGATGAATGCAACAAAGGAGTTTAAAGAAGTTCTAACAATGCGTACAGAGGTGCATGTGGTACTTTTTTATGTCCTGAAAAGTCGTTGAAACCATTAACTAGGACTTTAATTATGACTACAGAACTTCAAGGTTCATGAAAACAGAAGACAATTGTTTTCCTCATCATCCTCAAAGGATTCGAGCAATCCGTTCCTTCGACAACGCCCCCTGGCTTCCAGAGGGCATAATGACTCTTCCACCCCAGCACCATGGGAAAGTGACACAAATAATTCTTCTTCCTTGTTTCTTAGGTAATTTGCTGAAACACAATCATCTTCTTACATTTTATTGTTTGGATCTAAATTAATATTTTTGCATGTTTCACATTCCATTGTCAAGTTGGAGTATCCTCATCATTTGACAACTACCATCATCATCATGAAGTCGTGCTTGTTCCCTCACCATTTGATGAATATGCTTGCAAAATTAGTGTCGCTAGGTTCTGATCTAGTTCTTTTACCAAGGTTTTGCTAAAAAGTGAACCTTTTTCATTTTGTGTTTCTCCTCGCTAGTTGTCAAAGTTCATCATTGGATATTTCACCACCTAGAATGGATTACATTTCTGGTGATTCCTTAACTATTCCACATGCCTAGACTAATTGTAGTCAATCGAATATTTCTCTGTGATCATCCACTGTTTGTGAATTCTGATACTTATTTTTGTTGCTGCTGTGAAAATTCTGATACTTCTTTGATTTATAGGAGGACAAATGCAGATCCTTCCTCATCTCAACCTTTGTTACATCAGCAGCAACAACAAATGGCTGCAGTGCAGGACAGCTACATGAACAGCAGATCAGAAGCACTTCAGGGTGTTGAATCAACAATTCATGAACTGAGCAATATTTTTACGCAACTTGCTACAATGGTCTCGCAACAGGGAGAGCTTGCACTCAGGTTCCTCTTCTTATTGTCTTGAGTGTTTTTTTTTTATATTCTTAGTTGTACTTGATTCTGTGGCATTTGTTAAAGGATAATCTGCCAGAAATTTTATGCATGTTTTGCCTTCGATCAAGGATTAAAGTGATCCATATTCCTTGGTTTAATAGAAGTTGATGGTGCATTTGGTTTGTGGAATATAATAAACAAGGAATGGAATAGGAATAAGGATTGCATAGTTAGATTCATGGAATGAAATAAATATAAAATAAGCAGTGTTATGTTTAGGTTATAGAAATGTTATAAGGAATAAAAGGGCAACCCGGTGCACGAAGCTCCCGCCATGCGGCATCCCGGGGAAGGATCCATTGTACACAGCCTCATCTTGCTTTTTGCAAGAGACTGTTTCCAGGATTCGAACTCATGACCTTTTGGTCACATGGCAACAACTTTACCATTGCGCCAAGGCTCCCCTTCAAAAATGTTACAAGGAATAGATAAATAATAATCTTTTTGATGATAAATTCTTTGTATGAGATATTCTATACAACTCCTCTAGTTTGCACGATCTTCTTATTCCTGTGCGACAGAGACATTTAAGCCCAATTCGCCTAGTCTAATTAACCCATTGGTCTACTCTCCCAATCTAATTGGCCCATCAAGTCAAATTGACCCTCTAGCTCGATCAACCCTTTCAACTCACTTGATCCTCTTTGCTCAATAGGCTTGATCAATATGCTTGCTTGGTCTACCCAATAACCTATTGATCTGCTCAATCCAATTGCTTTGACTAGTCCGGTAGGCATGTCGACCATCCAGCCTAAATGGTCTATCACTCTCAATCTGCTATATCTGGTCTAATTGATCCATCAGAATGATTACCATTATCAACCTGCTCAATTCACTCAGCTAGCTCAACATCTTCTTATTAAGGAGATATATTCTTTAAAGAATGGAATAGTTAAAGAATGGCTTCCAAGAATAGATCAAAGAATTGCTATTCTTATGATTAGAGAACTACAACTCTTTGCAAATTAATATTCTGAATTTATTTTTATATTCAAATATAAACTTATTTTATGGACATTCGCATGGGATAGAATAACTACTCTAATAACCAAATTGATTTAATACTTTGTCAACAATTCTTGAACTTTGAAAAAGATTTTTAAATTTATGCTCAAACTTTTCCATTTTGCAATGAAGCATATAGCTTGATACGATCTACTTGCTAAGCATCTGATTTTTCAGTTCATTAACTAGTTGCTATTGACCATGGAAGGATTGATGAAAACATGGATGACACATTGGCTAATGTGGAAGGAGCTCAAAGTCAACTTCTCAAGTACCTCTCCAGTGTATCTTCCAACAGATGGCTGATGATCAAGATATTCTTTGTGCTTATGGTCTTCCTCATGATCTTCCTGTTTTTTGTTGCATAGGTTCCTTTAGAACCATATTTGTTATTATATTTTTCTCAGTGATCTTGTTTTTTTCACTGGGTTAGTGGCGAATTGTTGTATAATCCTGTGTTTTAACAGCTAAAACTTCAGAAATTACAAATACCAAAATAAAATAATGCTATGGTCTTACTTGAACAAGATATATTTTTATAGTCGTACAACTGTATCCCTCTAGTGTCAACGATAGGAATGATCCTTAAATATTATTAGTAAGTGTTCAGAAAATCTTATGTTCACAAAGCCAAAATATAAATGAATGCTTATTAGTTTAACATGGAATATGTTGAATTGTTGGATTCAAATTGGAAGTGTTAATTTATCTCCTGGTTCTGTCCAAGTGCAAAATTTATTTAAGGTATATGTTTATGCAAGCCTGGAGAAGAAAAATTGGAACATTGTTTTATGTTTTTATTTCTTATTTGAAAAGTCTTAGTGCTAATCTGGTACAAAAATTGTAAAACAATGTCTACCAGTGAGATTATGAGATAATCTCTTTGATGCACACCTTGAAGGTTAAAAAGGAACTTGATTACTGTTGGTGCAACCTTAGGTCAAGGTTAACCCGACTCGAGTTGACTTGACTCGAGTTGTATTTTGATGTTTGACTTGG